>JASANE010028280.1:0-13783 GCA_030248225.1 Trileptium ribeirensis
CGGCAGGATGAATGATTAGAATATTATTTTTAGTAATGTTCGGTGATTAGAAAAAAATGAAAAAAATGAGAAAAAATGTACAGGGCTGGCGGCAGGATGAATGTTTAGAATATTATTTTTAGTAATGTTCGGTGATTAGAAAAAATGAAAAAAAATGAGAAAAAATGTTCGTAAAAATTAAAATATTCATTTACTTGAGACTATTTTTTGGGTTCCGTTTCTTCATGGTCTCAAGTGACACACACCGCAGTTGGAACCGTTGGAACCCGCCACGTTGGCCTATGGTAATGCTTATGAAACATGATATATTGCGGTTGTGGTGTGAGCATATATTTGAATTAACTTGCCCTCGTGGTTGCACGCCGGCTGATGTATGCAAACAAAATGACATGAAATATTTGGACTGAGCATCATATTGAATAAATTAATGTAAATAATGTAAATTAAACTCCATCAGACGCAATGGAAAAATAAACCTAATAGTTAATAGAACTGAATAGTAAACGTATATATTATTTTTTCGAGCAACTTATGATTACAACGTATATGGTCCATGTCAACTTTTGGAGCCGCATGTTATAACGTTAGAAAAAGAACAGTTTAGAGCGGAGGCTCGGGGGCTGTAGCCCCCCAATTTAGTGTTAGAGTGTTAGTGCATAGCTCATATAGGAACCTTAGCTTAGGTTAAGACTAAAGGCTTAGGTTTAGTATATCGAGAACAGCATAGCATGCATTATATTTTGGTCCCTAAACGTGTATGATTACTGAAAAGTAGAACTACGCGCGATGTAAAGTGTACAGTATTTGTACAAATAATGTTCCACTTCAAAGAACAGCTTCTCAAAGAAGTATAGTTTCGGCTTGGCAACACAACATTTTCGCTGACTCGGTGCTGCTTTTTTCAATTTAATGGGGTATGCTCTGAGAAATGATTAATAAATATGCCCCAGTTTCGCCGATATATCATCCGCTTTCCGATCGTCAAATTAAAAAATAAATCCAAGCAAACGCCAATATAACGTATAAGCGGGAATGAGAAATACATACTGTGCCGTTGTTGATATACTAAGCCTAAGCCTGAACCTTAGTAAATATATAGCAGTTTTTCCACAGTGGCGGTATATGGAATGTCAATTATGGACACAGTGTTGCTATTTTGTCATGGTATAAACCATCATGTTCTAGCATAAATAGGATAAGAGTCCTTTGAAATGTGGCTGTCTACATTATGTTTTGCGTGAAGGCAGCTGTCTTACAATAAACGAAGCTTTTTACTTCAACGTTTTTGTGTCATTATGTCGTCAGAGTATATGACACAAAAGCTAAATAAATCTAGTTCCAACGTAGTTCTACAACTTCAGCTAAAAATAATATATCTGCCAAAGATGGATTGTACAACGAGAGCTGCAGACAAGTCTTAGGAAATCTATGTGATGTCTCAAGATAAAAACAAGATTCAAAAATGAAACGCTTGCGCGTGGTAAAATCATATTGTTTCAATTGCTGTTAATTAACAATTAATGAATACATCAACGTGCGCTTGGAACAATTTATGTGTTTTACGTTGAAAGAAGTCCTTAACAAAACCAACGCGAAATATTGGAAAAGGAAAACGTTGTAGAAAAAATTATTTTGAAGGAGTGATAAAAACAGAATTTTGGCCGTCAGGGAGTAGATGTAAAATGCTGATACGCTACATGACGTACATTTAATTCACCAATGGGAAACTAAATCTTGCAGCTTTATGCCAGTAGACTCAAAATATTTGTGTTTACGTCACCTATTTGTCAATGAATTCAGGAGCGGGCCACAACTGACTGTTGCAAAAGCAAACCAAACAAAAATGTAGCCAATTCAACTCAACAGGGAATTGAGTTGATGTCTAGCTGTACCATTAAATGATTCTAAAACAGGTTTACAACCTGGCCATGGCATATGGCATTATTATATAATGCAATAATTGTTATATTCCTAGGTACCCACAGCTGAAATAACGTCACAAAAATTCAATTAATTTTGTGCTGTAAACTAAATGTGTATTATTATTTCATTTTGTCATATTATATACCGAGGGCTATTTTAGTATATATTAGGTAGAATGCGAGAGAAATGAGAATAAAGTATGCAGTGAATCTTTAAAATTATCAATATTGATTCGCTTACAGCTACTACTAACCTCTAACAATTTGTATCAAAGTGTTAATTGCTATCTTCCAAAACATGATGTTTCGATTTCGACAAAGCTGTTGTTCTTCGGTCATCCCCGAGCGGAAAATCAATGTGTATATAATGACCGGTTACTATGCGTTTGACGGAAATATCCAGAACCTTGAAAAGCGCAGGCTTAAAATTTACGCAAGGTATGTAGCGTTTTTCTAAAAGAAGTCTTCTATTTAAAGAACCTATTTAAGGATAACAAGTGTATAAAGCGAACCGTTCAGTTATCAGATCTGCCATAATAGATAGTCCGCTTTATAACCGAAGAGGAGGGATATAATTTGTTCTCGAAAAAAATTAAAAATACTAGGTCTTGATTTAAACCTGGAGCACAATTTACCTCAGTTATCACATTAAATCATAAACCGTGAAATAGATGACGTATAGATAGTGTACATATCAAAGTCTTTACAGCACTGTCTTTAGATAGCGTTCAGGGAACGATAAAGATGCTCAAAGATAAACGATAAAGATGAACGATGAAGATAAACGATAAGATGAAGATAAAGCTCAACGATAAAGATGGTCAATCAATGCATGGCCTACCCTTACAATATGTCACAGGGTTACATGTTTACTCTAGGGTCTCTGCCTAGGTTCTCATCGAATCGACGGCTACATGGGTCTGCAGCAACGAATTCGCACGTAACGTCAGTTGTTGGAACTCTGCCCTGAATTCCACTCTCTTTAATAAAAAATCAAAATATTTTATAATTTCTGCGTAAACGGCGTGATTCTGAGATATAACAATAAAAAATGAAGTTAACTCAAAGAAACAGGTTTTAAATATTTTGTTGTACAAATAAAATAAACTAACAGTTAGTGATTTAATAATAATCATTATCTATAACAACATATTCATATTGAAAAATGTGTCATATTGGATATATATTATCTAATAAACTAGATACAACATGCTATCTTTTATATTTAAGTACAATACGGAGAGCTTGTAATGTAGTTGCAACTATATGCTACGATGGGATAGCTGGGTTGTACGGCAGATTTTTGTTGGAAACATAGGTCGATAAAATATATACTAAGCGCCTTGGTCGGCAAATTCCCAACAACCATAAAAAAATTTTAGACTTTAAATGATAACAAAAAGAAAAACAAGGAGCTAAACAATAAATAGAATCTTTATGCCTAGCTATGTAATAATTTCCATTATATTAGTAGCCACAAGCTTATAGTACATAAACGAGCAGAAATTTGTTTGGACCCACGGCCGTCGCAAACTTCAGCTTGGGCACAACCAAAAATGCTAAAACGCACAACTATGTGACTATGTATTTGCGGCAAAATAACATAAGATAGTGGAAACTGTTATTGCTGAATCACACTGCCGACAATGCATTCATTAAACAAATTTTAATTTGTTTTCTTCAAGGGCTGTCATGTGTTCTTCAACTGTTACTGTTCTTCGATTACATTAGATTTGTGAAACGTAATCACGAATCACTTGACATTTGTGTATTTAGATTTTTCAAAAGCATTTGATAGGCTGTCTCAGAATCGATTAATTAGTAATTTGCGAGAGTACGGTATAAACGGCAAATTTTTATTGCGGCTCAAGTTATTTTTGAGTAATAGTCGTCAACAAGTTTAAGTAATGGTGTAAACTCTGAAGCGTTCAATGTATGTCAAGAGTGGGGCCCTTTAAGAGAGTTTAGAATAGCGTACCATTTGAAGTGATCAATGCTCTATCAGTTACAAGATTCAAGCTGTTGCTTCATGATTCTGGTATGGCCACACGTTTATGAAGTTGGTGCAGTAGCGGTGCTTTGCTGGTTTTTCAGATTAACCAGACATATTTTGAACAAGCCGAATACGGCTTAACCTCTTAAACTACGCTGTTTTGCGGTTCAGTGATGTGATTCGGACCTAGAAGAGGTCTTGATGAGCATATTGGATTATGCTTTTTTCCAATAAAGCTGTGGATTTGATACAAAAATTGCGTATTTTTTTCGAATTTAGTAAACTAAAGGCCCCATGATAGATGGAAATACTAAACGCCTAGGTCAACGAATTCCCAACAATCGTAAAAACTGATGGAATTTTATTTAAAATTGGGAAAAGAGAAACAAAGGAGAAACTAAAAAAGAGAAACAAAGGAGAAACCAAAGAGAAACAACCAAAACCAGAAATAAAATGTTTATGCCTTACTACGTAATAAATTGCCATTGCTAGTACCCGCAAGATAATAGTGCAGAAAACAGAAGAAATTTGTTTGGACTGTCGACGTCGCAAACTTCTGGCTGGACATAGTCAAAAGTAGTAAATCACAGAACTAGGTGACTATATCTTTGCGACAAAATAGTATAATGGATTATGCGGTTTTCTATGAAGCTGTGGATTTGGTACAAATATTGCGTATTTTTTCTCGAATTCAATGCACTAAAGGCCCAACGATAGTTGGCAATAATATAAATTCCCAACTACGGTTGGGCCTTTAGCGCACTAAATTCTAGAAAAATATTCAAATTTTTGTATCAAATCTACTACCTTATACAAAAAAGCATAACCCATTATCCTATTTTGCCGTAAAGATAGGACCGAGTAGTAGTGCATTTTATTGCTTTTGGCGATGTCCAAACTGATGTTTACGACACCGACGGTCCAAACGAATGTCTCCTCGATTCGGCACTATAATGAGGTGACGACTAGCATAATGGCAATTTATTATTTAGGTGGGCCAGAAGATTCCGTTTCTGGTTTTGCTTTTCGTTTTTCTTTTTTGTTTCTCCATTTTTCAAATTATCATTAACCTCCAACAATTTTTATGGAAGTTGGGGATTCGCCGACTTAGGCGCTTAGTATACTTGTACCCAGATCAAGAATTTCGTGGCCAAAGAAACAGCTATTGTGAAGCTGCATTTTCAAGCTGAGTCTATAATCAGATGGACTTATTAGTATGAGACAGTCATAAGCTTCTAGTGTTAAGGCGTGTTCACACGCTCAAATTTTTTGCTCAAATTTTGAGCTCAAAATTTGATCAAATTTTGATCAAAATTTGATGGTGATTTTTAAATAAAAATTGCGATATTTTAAAATTTGAGACTAAAATTTGAGCTCAAACTTTTTCAGGTAATAAATCTCGTCCATGATTGGCTACAGGAATATTAATGAAAAGTTTGAACAGCGTTCACACGTTCAAACTTGATAAAAATGCAAAAAAGATGCCTTCAAAATTTGATCAAAATCTGAGCTCAAATTTTGATCAAAATTTGAGCAAAAATTTTTAGCGTGTGAACACGCCTTTAGTTGTAGAACTTTCATTTTGAGGTATTTCCTACACGTAGCACAGTTCTTTCTTCTCACTTCAAACTAACGCAGCAGCTGTTGTATTGATGCTACCGTTATCTATGATTTTAACCTAGCGGTTAATATTTATCTTCTCAGTGGAAAAGTGCCGCACATTTATATTTAATGATAAAAGAAATCTTTATCGCTCTTTACTTTCTGGGTACTGTTGATGACAAAAGAAACATATATTAAACATCAAATAATAAATAATTAGATGTAAACCATTTTGCGCAGATTTTAGTAGGCTCAGCAACTACAATGAAATCAGTACTGTTTTTATAAGAACAGATTATTTCTGAACTAATATAAACTATGCTCAAGAGGTACAATTGTAAACATTAGTGACGGAAAAATGCACTAGAAATTAGAGCAAGATTTAATAAAGTTATTTTTCCAATTTACGGTGTATGTGGGCACTATGTTGCAGAACAAACTAGAAAGTGAAATGTCAATTGCGAATAGCAACATGAACTAGACAGGCTTCAGGGTTCTTGAACAAGTTTAGCAAAGTTGATCTTGTTTGAGTATTTGTTAATTTAAAAATATATATTGGCTGTAAATGTCTAATTTGTCGTGGTTGTACGACGAATCTGAGAAGTTTTCTAGTTAATTAGACCATTTTCTAGTTAATACGTAAATTACCTTGATTGCATACATACGTTAAGTATTCATTCATTGCCATAGCTGATGCCCAGTTCCAAAATTTACTTTAGTTACAATAAATAATTTTACCGTTCTTTTAGGTTGTTTTTATCTGGAGCATTACAGTTTAGCTGTAGAGACATATTTCATTTTTGGAACAAATAACTACAACTAAAACTGAATCTACATATTATATTTTGTAACCATTACCTCTTATGTGCCCTACATAATATTGATATACGGTACAGGGGCGCAGCCATAGAAGACAAAGGGTGGGTGAGCCTCACCCCATCCCCAAGTTTTTTTGTAAATACCGCCTCCGCTTCAGTTTACAACCAGTTTAAAATTTTTTGAAACCTGCAACCACCAAATTGATTCGTTGAGTCGACCAACACAATCGCTGGGTGCTCCTCCAGGATAACTATTCTAGCGACGCCCCTGACACTGAGACCACACTAGCTTTTACTCAGCCTAGTTATCCTATGAATCAAATTGTAAGATAAATATCTCCCTCCAAGGTGCTGTTTTCGAAAAGCTTTTTATTCTTCAACTTTTGGCATCGTTATAGGCACAACAGGCACGTCTTTGGTCTTCGTCATAAAACTACTGACAGCCGGCAGTGCAACCATTGTTTCATAGTGTCGTTTAATTCCTGGCGTCGGTGAGAGATCGGTTTGAAGTAGAAATCGAATAATGTTCCAATAGCCAAATAGTACAAAATCACCCCATTTAACCTGAAAATATTGATAGTTTTCCAGAACTAAAACTCTGTGCTGAAACCGTACGTATATAAGCTCAGATCTACATTTATAAAGTGTAAAGGAATTTTTGCTACTATTCCTGCGCGTTTGTTTTGCGAAAACTGTAGAATCCGGAGCTTTCTACACATATGCAGTAGCCGTGATTGACGAATCAAAAACATTAACATCGCACGTGTAGCAGATGTGGCAGGATTAACATCGCACGTGTAGCAGATGTGGCAGGTAC
This sequence comes from Trileptium ribeirensis, assembly GCA_030248225.1. NCBI lineage: Eukaryota > Metazoa > Nematoda > Enoplea > Enoplida > Thoracostomopsidae > Trileptium > Trileptium ribeirensis. The sequence continues at coordinate 7,153 of JASANE010028280.1, forward strand.
ACAAGCTACCACGCGGACCAAAATCCGCACACTGTATTCGGCAGCTACGTAGTCGCATTTCAAGTCATTGTGTTATAAATATTTATTCGTAGATTTAGCATTCTCCCCAGAATTTCAATAAAACAGTAAATCCATTGTTACAAAAACACATAAAAAATGGTTTTAATTTGAGAAACACCAATAGATATATTTTACAAATATAAAATTTATGCAAATAGTCCAATTGTCATGAGATTTTGGTAAATATAAACAGCGATTCCTGCTATTTCAGATGACTCATAAGGAAGAAAATTCGAAGTCAAAGTCAAACTATCAAATTCGAGTCGTACTAAACGACGAAGAACAACATTGTGATCCACGATGATCATACATTCATCGTTGGCTTTACACAGTGCTAAAATGCAACCATTAGTTCTTTGAACGGCATCCTCCGACGTTTGTAATATTTAGCCGCTATGCCCAGTGTTGAACAGCCATTATAAAGTATATTACATTAGAGCAGTAGCTTTTTCAAAAAACCTCCACATCACGAGAAAACGTTAAAATTTATATTTTACTACTAAATAAATTTATTTTGATCTAGGAGAGTCATTTAGATGCTTACAGCGATCAGGTAAGTTACCCCACCTCAGGTCCGGCCCCCCTCCGGGCGAGTCACACCAACTCCCTGTAGAAGCCCAGGTATCGAACCTGTTGGTGCCATTGGTGGCAAAGGCCGCCGCCCCAACACCCCCCTCCCGAGTATGTCTGGATAGTTCATCTTGTTTCTTGCTTAGCACATCTTTAGTTTTATTACAACACCTGCAGCTCAGCGTCGGATGTGCGGATATTCGTGTTTTTTGTAACGATTGTTACATAACAAATAAAATATTTATATGTATGTTTACTTTTCGAAAATACCCATTTCGATTATTTTGGAGCCAAGATTAAATAAAAATTTCGTGTATAGCTTGGTAAACATTAAAATGAAATAATAAAAGTTTTCCAGTACATGTAATATCGGAAATTAACCCGCCGGTTTAATATCTAGCTAATAACCTTTTTCTCCAATAAAAATTGAACAAGAATTACCAAATTTGTCCCAAAATTACTTAGGTATTGCTGTTGTTCATAAAACGTGTGGTTGGCTGTGATTTGGTTTAAATTTGACAATCTAAGTAGCTTCAGATTGTATTCCATATCATTAATATATTGCAAACGATGTGGAAACCATTGAATTAATAGCGGAAAGCATTATTTTGTACTAAAAATTCGTGTATATTTTACTGCTATCATTTATGATTTTACAATATATTGTGTCGATACTACAGGCGAATACGACTGACTTATTTCGTATTTCATTCCACATAAGATGAAGAAATATTTTGCCACTTTTGTCATCAATAGCAATGAGCGGTTCGATTTGATTCACTGTGGTGTTTACGTTATAAAGGACCTTCATGTGGAAGTTTTGTCCCTCCATAGTCCAGGCCACACCATCAAGTGATATATGGCGTATACCTACACTATATATTGAAATAGATGGTGTATGAAACAAAATCAACATAATAGTGTCAAACACCATATTGTGTTTTACTGACGGTGTCAAAGACATACTAAAATACATTATATAACGTCTGTAAATAACAGCATGGTATACGTGACACCATATAACTTTTTTAAAAATTTTATGGTGTAGCCTGCACGATACTATTATCTATTAGTGCAGCAGCTATACACACCATCCTAAAATAGCTTCGGACACACTATGCTGTCGAAGGCACCATAGTTTGCATAGTGGCAGAGACACCATGGGAGACAAAATTTCCACACCGGGTCTTTTGTAATGTAAACGGCGCATACGGTGCAACTATGAGTATTCATGCATTAAACGAGCTCCCTAATTAGCTGTTGCGACGTAACTAGGTATTACTCTGCTTTGTTACTGGCTAACCGATAACTAACAGTACCGCAAATGCAACGGTCCCAGTGAAACATCTACATCCCTTCCTGTCGAAAACTTTAAGACAAACTTTTTATAAAGCCTTTCTCGATAATATCTATCAATAAAACAGAGTCTAGGCTGTATAAAAAGTTTTGACAGCCTTTAAAAAGTGACAATATTACGACTGCATTCGTATATACGCTTAGTATTAACATATACTTTATATAAATGTGTTAGAAAGCTTTATATCAATACTAGAAAGCACATTAATCATATTTTTCAATAGGATTTAGATGCTTAGCTCACTATAATTATCAGATAAAGAAAACTTGGTCATTGATATAAGATTAACGTTACACCCATAACCTTATCATTGAATACAGATTGTCTATATGACAGTAAACAAAATGTTAGTTAATAAGATTATGACCGTTTGAATGCATTATGAAAACAAATACAGCCACGATCTTTGTCAGTCATCACTAAGATCCGGATTGTATCTGCTAACATTACGCGAGAAACTATAAAATTTAATCCAAAAACTATACAGCCAACATGATTTTGGGCGTAAATAAATATCTTTATAACTGACTGTGGAGGATTTTAGTGACGCTAGTTATAAAACTTTATTGATTTCGAAAACCTATTCTTTTTCTATAACCCACTACTCGGGTTAGATATATGGAAAAAATGTTGCGTACCATCAACATAATTTCCAGGAATTCTTACGCCAGGAATGGAGCCGACTGAACTTATAGGAATTGGAAACTGAAACCTTTTAGGTCATTTCTATACACTTACAGGATCTTTGCTAAATACTTCTGGTACTCCCGAGAAAATTTTAAGGAATCTATATATAGTGGTATTTACACAGAAGTTCTTGGGGTTTTTGACTATACAAACAGCATCAATTTCATTGAAACATTTAAGTGTTTAATTAGACAAACTGACTTTTAGAACTAAATTTGTGCTAATAAAAATGGAATTTAATTAGCGATTAGGCACAGGAAGTTTATCTAGCATTTAGCCACCATCTAGTTTTTGAACCTAGCAGTAAAAACATTCATTTAACAATTATTCTGCTTATTGAAAATCATAAAATCGATTCGTTCTTTTTGGTTTCTACAAGAAGAATGCTTCCAAAATGGTGGAAAAAGAATGCCTAGATTCAGAAAGGAAAAGTCTAAACTTTAACGCTTAGTATCAAGAAATTTTCTCACTCTTTAGAAAATATGGACATAGGTTGAAGTATGGTTTTGGCCGTACATTCTTGCAGAAACTAAAAACTTTTCTACAAATTTCGCCATGCAGATTTGTAATTGAACGACTTGTAACCTGAACCCGAATTTGCCGGAACCGGGACCAGAATCCCGGTTACTCCATGGTAAATATACATAATCATACCCATATAACGTATTTGCACTCATTCAACCCCCATTAACTTTTTCTACCCCAACTCCTCGAAACTCGTAATCAGGCTTGATACCGAGAGCCCTTCCTTACCTATTGCCAAAGGGTCGATGGAACCAATAGCGTAGGCTAAGAATTACCTATAGGCTTAGTAAAGTTACAATCTGAATTTCTGTTCGATTTTATGCGGTCTCAATTCTGATTGTAATTGTATATCTATAACTGAATAGCATGCATTCCGGTGAGAACGTTAAAGATGACTAGCTCGAACTGGCATAAGGATTCGTGGCTTTGCACTAAAACTAAAATTATCCAAAAACTTTTGTAAGTATTTTGATCCTTGTCTGAAATGTACGTGTCTTGTATTTGTGAATTGGAAACATTTTGTGTTTGAGAAGTGTTTATATTATAAAGCGAATCTGAAGCATCGTATTTTAAGAATTATGCAAATCATGATAACCCGAAGCTTGAGATTGCTGTTCCTCTTGCAGTGCCGATTCTAATCATAATACTTGAGAAGTGCTTTGAGAATTATTATTGCCTCGTGTGGAATAATGTGTAGTTGTGCTAGTGGTATTTAACGGCATCATTTTTGTTTTATTGAGGAGAAAATCAATAAGTGATAGAACTAAGTTGAGATTTTCCATTTGAAAAGAGTAGTCGTATTCGCTGCCTGATCTGTGGCAACCATCGTACCTATCGAGTTTTTCTAAACAAAAATAAAATAAACATATTAAATATTAGTTGACCTGCAACGTTCTTTAGTTACAGCTCCAATTTCACAATAGTTTTATGATGGATTTCCATTTCTTTATCATGAACGAAGGTTGTAATTATTTGTTATCCAGTTCGTGTTTATGAGGCCGACAACCGCAGGGAAAACAGTCGAAGTTCGTCAGCAACAGTTTAGTTCTGGAATGGTGACAACAACAGCTACGACTTCAAAAATACCTTTAGTCGCAAATCCTAATCATTATCAGCATGGTATGTTATATATTAAGATGTTGTTCGGTACGAGGCCTCGAACATTATAGTCTTCAGCTGAAACCTATATTTTTCGGTTCTCCTTGCTTAGAACGGCAGAACCTAGTCAGAGTTTGGTTACCCTGGTATAATGTTCATGGCAAATTTTACTCCATCTAAAAACTGCCCCCTGACGCCAAAAACGAAAATATATATTTTCTGAAATAACCACTCCGAATGTAATAATTTAATACGTTCAGTATTGTAAGATTCAGCAGCGTTTATGGTGTGACATAATAATAGTTTTACCGCTATGTACACGAAAACACTGAATTTCCACCATGGCTTGTCCACAGACTTCCGAAATATGTGGTGTTATTTAAACATCAGTGTTCATTTTGGGCTGAAATTTCAATGTACAGTTGCGGCCAAAAATAATAAAACGATCCACATCGCAGTCGATCGAAATTTCGTTTAATCGCAATCGATCGAAATTTCGTTTAATCGCAATCGATCGAAATTTCGTTTAATCGCAATCGATCAAATTTCGTATTATCGCAAATAATCGAAATTTTATTATTTTGAAATTTATTTAACTGTGCTAAAATCGAAGTGAACGATTTTGATCCATTATTTTACACTTATTTCTGACCGTGACAATAGGGAATAATATTTTTTCTGTATGTTATGTTTTCGTATAAATTTATTCTCAGATACTTGTAACTGTCGTAAAGTATTTCCATGCTGTGACGTTGCGTTGCAGTGTTACAAATGAGTTTATTTCCTAGAAATATTTAGCATTGAAAAAACGAAATTTGGGCTTAATAAATCATGGATTCAGCGACACCCGGAGGTTTTGGGTATTTGAAAGGACGAACGTCGGGGAAAATTTGACGAATATGAGGGATTTTCTGAGGTGGGGTTCCCCACTAATGCAGTGGCAAGCGAATCACTTAAGAAGACGTTTTCAAATGAGTGTCCGCTTTCAGACAAAATTTCCACTTTTTCGTTGGAACACCGATACCATGAATACTTTACGCTAATTTTACGAGCCCGACAAATTATTTAGCGCATTGTTTTCGCCATATACATGTTTCTAAGTGCGATCATTGTACGGGCGCAGCAAGTGATAAGTTTGACATGCTGGATTGGTATCACGAAAGAAATAGAGTTCTTGCAATAAGTTAATCCTACGAAGCGTTTCTTAACTCAAATGCTGAGTGTAAATTAGTCTAAAGTGATATTTTGTCAATGTACATCGATCTGATTTAAAACCAATTCATTATTTTAGGTGAATTGCGTGTAATCCCTACGCAGCAAGCTACGGTATTAGTTAAATCTGTTTCTCAAGTAAGTAAATATTGACGTTATTCTGACACGACTTTACTTTTAAAGCTAAGATTTTCACCAAGCGATAAAACCTAGGCTGGTATGTTGGGCGCATCGATCCCGCAATATTTCATAACATCTACTTATACCACCGTACCAAAAATGGGGTTCTCTCGTGGAGAGCTACAAAAAGATTATGAATGATTTTTTGTCAAATCAGATGTTTTCGAACCAAATTAACAAATTATATTTTGAAATTGGAAAGGCTACCGTAAACCGTTGCGGTCTCAAATCACAAAAAATCCAAACGTTCCTTCAGTTATTTACCCTTCTATTATCTCGTAAAATTTTTCGAGCTTCTGTCTGGTGGGCTCACAATATGTTATCGGCCCTTGCCCTATTTTTAGGTTAGTAAATTTTTGCTACGATTTGTCCCCGTTTTCCAGATCTTATAATTTCTTAAACCCTTATCTGAAAAACCCATTTCATTTATTTTTCGCCAATTAATTATAAATATTAAGGTTAGTAAATTAAATATAATATCAAGGTTTATATTGAACTTAACTTGGCTATATTTGCTTAATAAATATATTTAAGTATTTTAAATTATTTAAATAATTTATTTTGCATATAGCAAAAATATTATTTTATAATTAAAATATTTATATAAAGCTCTGCATTTTTATAATTAAAGTATTACACACTATTTACATAATAAATATATATATTTATAAAACTAAGTTTTAATATTAAATTTATAGTATTAACATTAATTAATACTTAACAAATACACTAATTTTAATATTACCTTAATATAAATATTTTATACTCTCCCTAACATACTTATACTCGTACATACAATATATTCAATATATAGTTACATCTATTTTTGTTTGTACAGTGTTGTGTGCTATGAACTAACAGTATGAAATTAATTGATGATTAGTCATTTCTAAAGACACCTCTTCAAAGGTGGCAGCAATACGTAACTGAACGAAGACCATA
>JASANE010028281.1:0-10917 GCA_030248225.1 Trileptium ribeirensis
CCCCAGCAGTCACAGTATAATTGGAGTACGAGTAGATTACTATTAGGTTTCTCTACTCTGATAATACCCAATGACCAACTAATGAAAGTTGGGTGGTCAGAATTCCTCTAAAAATCTGTGGTTTTACTTTGTTGAAACATCTATAGGATCCAGGAAAATAAGAATTCATAATCTCATACCGTAATACACATCAGCATATTGCTGTGTGCTATTACGGTATGTTATCACAGAAACATGCTCTTCAAGCAGTTTCTGTGATAAATCATTTAACATTAAACATTTTTATATTATCAGCGATAAGTCGATAATTTCCAATTGAACAACAGCTTAATCCACAACGCCAATTTTTGCGACGTTGAAATAATTATACTTTACTTCATTTCTGCTCATAGGGGTCACACCGCAAGGAAAAATAAAAGCAGCTAGAATTGGCACATTCTGAACAAAAATTACGAAACTGTCTTGCGACTTCTGCGGTATCTCATCGCCTCAAGTTTTGAAACAGTATTGCAAATAAGCTTTGCTCTCGGAAGTAAGCGTTGAGCATTAATAGTGTTAGATAGAGTATGAGTGTTGTTCTTCATAAAGAAATGTGTCTCAACAGCTTATAATTGGTGGGCTCTTTCACTTAAAATATCTTTGTGCTCGTTTGGCCCTATAAAATTGTTCCGTATGAGAGTCCTAAAAGGGTTATAATATACAGTCACAAATAAACTTAAGGCTATATGATAATAAAAAAGAACCTCATACCCTGTCGTTACCAACAGTCATCGAACAAGGGAGACTTCGCCTATAAGATACGTTGTTACACGACTCGGGCATGCTAATCGTGAAAACAGAACTTTAAAGACGCTACTTGTTTATCGCTGCAAATGACTCTTCCTCTTACAATTAGCCCCACAATTATTGTGTGAGTGGACGGGTGAAAACAATATGCAAGAGCAAAATTTTAGCAAGTAAAAAAGCCTTGTTCCTGTGTTCACATACGTTCATATAATGAATGCTGTGTGCTGCCTATGTTGCACACATTGCATAGCTTTCTATAATGATCTTAAGACACTGCTGTTTAGATATAACGTTACAGCGTCGAATGGCGTCGTGGAATTTACTCTATTGTCGCATCGCAGGTCGGTCTCCGTTTTTGACGTGCGATTCGGCGGCAACATCCAAGGTAAAAATTAAACCGTACTTAATAAATATGTCGGAAAACATAAACTGCGAACTCTAACCTGTTGCATAGGAAGGTAATAATGTAGATATTTTGTCTAAAGACAGAATTTCACGAAAGTCGAAAAAAGTCACAGCCTCACGGCTGTCGCAAAAAAGCGAAATTTATACAAGAAGAAATACTTTTATATGAAAAAATATTTCGAAAACAGTATCAACCGTTGTAACGAGTCGATCTTGTTTAACTTAGGTTTCTAGCGCCAGCTATGCGGCGTTTACGTTATAAAGGACCCTCCATGTGAACGTTTTGTCCCCCTATGGTCTAGACCACACCATCCAGTGGTATACGGTATATACCCACACTATGTAATGCAAAAGATGGTGTATGAGACACCATTAACGTAGCTATAGTGTCTTAATCTACCTATTGTTTTTTACTGATGGTGTCAAGGACACGATACACAAATGCCTTATATACTACGTGTTAATAACAGCATGGTGTAGCTAGCACCATATAAAATTTATGGTGTAGTCTACACCATACTATCACCGACGGTACACTGCCTATGCATACTATCTGAAAATACCATCATAAACACCATGGTGTCCAAGACACCATATAATTGATGGTGGCAGAGACACCCAGGGTGGACAAAACTTTCACATGGTGGTTTATTTATAACGTAAACGCTGCACTAGACAAAATATCCAACATTTTTAACGAAGCATTTTTGCCACTGTGACTGTTCAGGTCCGCATAGAGTATTAAATATCAGAGTTTTGAACATGTCTGTAGAGGGCTGAATTCTAAATTTGTGCATTGTTAAGCTTATGGCCAGTACGAGGCGATATACTGTGATAGTTTGACATTTTGATTGCAAGATGAATCAAGAGCCCACCTTCGTAAGCAGCACATAGATATTGATGTACAAGCGAGGATCTGAGTGCATCCGTGCTATACTCTTTCAGTTGGAACAATGCTGTAATCGTTTGTCAGTATCAAAAACGATGCGAAGATTGCATTTAGGAAAACATATTTTATGGCTGAATAAATAGTCGCTTAAAAAATTGCTCTAATGTTCACTGATCAAAGATAATTTTATCCTAGACTAGCGTAAATCTGACGAGATAATTGCTGCATGTTCAGTTAAGACGCTATCAGCCAAAGACGAATCCATGAAACATGCATGTGCATATGGTCCGTCGAGTAAGGGGGCTAGATAGTTAGTTGGTTTCGGCGCTGGATTAGCCAGGGAAGTAACCAAGGCTTTCTAGAATTTTACCTTCATAACGGTAATTCACTTTGCCCTAAAATTTGTTTAATAGTGCTAAAAAATTTTACGTGCCCTGGGCGCGCCGTACGAGGATGGTTGCCGGGCGTAAACGGGTGTGTGCCTCTGCGGAAAGGCGGGGGAATGGACGTTCGGCGCCTCGGGTGGGTAGCTGCGGCGCCAACGGGGGTGTGGTCCCTCGAGTGATGGGCTGCAGCGCTTGTGGGGGGGTGGAGGTAGAGATGGGGATGCGGTGTTGCGGATCTGCCACCATGAAATCTTGAATCCGCTACTGACATCATACGTTTGTCTGGCACCTAACGCAGTAATATATGCTCAACGTTACATATAAACACTGATAAAAGGCCGTTTTGTATCAAAGCAGAATGAAAGAATCACGTTTAAATAGCAGTGCCGAATAAATAAATTTTCAGAATGTGGATGTTGTAGATCCGTCGATGTTTCTGGATATTTTAACATCAAGGAAATCATATTTTCCGATTCAATATCTATTTTGGGTAATTGTTCAGTGTTGCCTATCCTGGAAATTCAGAAATTATGAAGCTGAATTTAGCTTGTTGTAGAGCTTAGGACGGAAGGGTTTAGAGCATTCATCAAGCCAAATCTTCCCAGATTTCCTCATGAAAATGTTTGGTAAAGCTTCTCCAGGCAGCAAACATATGACAACACTGTTCGCTAGCTCCGTAGATTGTATTACTAAAAATATAATGGATATTTATTCTGCACATACATGGCATGAAAGATTGAATGAGTTGATGAACTGGAAGAGGTGGTATTATTTTCTTTTGCTCAGCATATGCCCTAACTGGACGCATTGCGTTATGAATTGGTGCGTTGGTAAATAGGGCTAGAATACTATAGCTAACCCAAAACCCGTTGTTAGTGGCAGAATTGATAGTATCGATGGCAAAATAGAATGCACTGGACATTAAAAATTCTTTTTCTGTTACATGTTCTAGATCGTTGCCAAATGTGCCATGCTGAGAACTGATACATTGGCATACGCCAGTATTAAAAATTTTAAGCTGGCCATCTGTTTTGTAAACTTTAAGACTGTCGTAACGAATTGTTGGTCTTGGACTAACCGGCATTAGATGTTTGAGTTTAAGATATATGGCCAATTTGCATTTTTTGGTTGAATTCAGGAGTTTGATGAGCTTGCTTCCAAGTCGAACCATCAAAAGATATGCATTTAATTCAAAGTTATCATTCAAAGAGTCAGGCAGCCGAAAATATTGGGTACTGCGTTCATTTTCGTTAAATAATCCGACATCATTGTTACAACGGCCTCACTTGTTTGTCCGGCATTGCAGCGAGTAAAGCATTTGCCATCTGCTGACTATTAATCAATCGAACGTGCTCCTTAGAAAGATTTAGCATATTCTAAATTTGACAGAACTTATTGTTGAAATTGTTCAAATTCCGACGAATTACACTTTTCCATTGCTAACGTCAATATCAAAAATTGTGATGTATTTTCGACGCAACCTTCGCCAAACCTACCTCTGTGATTTGAGTGTTTTGTTGTAAGCTAAGCTACAACAAAGCTCAAAGGCTTCTCCAATGCAGATTGATCTGTATCTGAACTTTGTACAAATTAAAAACGCCATCAAGGTTATCAACAGTTGTATAAGTGGTATTTCTTATAAATCAGATTGCCCACTCAAGTCCATATTGTCGTATAGCAATATGACCTTTCATTGCCTGGGACAACATTTTGCGGTACCGGTACACAAACCTTTAGCAAATACCGATTTACATTGAAACATGTGTAACAATAGTTTAGAGCAATATTTGCATCATTTTTGAAACTGATAACGATTACAGGATTACAGTATTGTTGCAAGTTTGAAGCACTCAACTTATAGATTGTATATCAATATTAACGCGCTATTTATGAATCACACTAACGTCGGCAGTTTCTTTATCTCACTAGCCGAATTTTTGAAAATCTACGTGTTGGCCATAAGCTTAACAGGGGGCAAAATTCAATCAGACACGCTCAAAATTTTAACACTCAAGGCAAATCTGAGGATTTTACAGGTCTCGCTCGAATGAGCAGCGACTGCAGCAGATTTTCTCCACTAAGAACCTTAGAAAATTTGACAATCAGGTACTAGTTTCAACTGTTCCTCGATGAAAGTGTTTATATCTTCAATATCAGGTCTGTTATTTAGGATGTAAGCCATAGTATGCGGACGATAGATTGACTCGGTTAGTGACATCGTCTGATCAGGAAAAAATGGTAGCAAACAAGCCCTAACTCGAACAGAATTTTATAGATGATGTTGAAAATGTCCTCGTTTTCGCAATATAGGAACAGGGTGAACGACACAGTTTGTACTGGATGGTCGTCACTCCAGCGGACAAAAGTTCCGAACTGCGGGAATATAATAACGTGAATGTCGCATAATTTTCGCGGATAGTTTTTTTGCGCGCCGTCGTCGCACGGTGATCTGCGAGGCCTTAGAGGGATGAGTGCTGTGGTAAATATATCATAGGTGTCCTTGTGAAATATGTGGGGCTGCGCCTCTAAATCTCAGACGCTTTTTCCTTTAACCCATGTACCTAGATTTATCATCTGATGACCTGATTTTTTCACCCCTAACAGCGGCAACGCGCGCAAAGTTTTACCATTTACTACCAAATGTTTGTAGAAAACATGTAGCAAATTTTAGGCAATTTCAGCAATTGTCAAAATTCTAGTCAAACCGCATTATCCGTCTCGCATTCTGGCGTCTCGTTGCCCCTACTCTTCTATGCCATCGCTATCTACCACAGATCCAAGTCACCTGTGATATATGTTATAGATGTCCATATGGGTGTAGGAAGGCTACCTTTCAAGCATATCTACCATCCCTCAGCGGCTTCGTACACCCTCACCAGCACCACAGGAACCCTGCAAATTTGTACAGTTATGAACAAAATTAACAGAATTATAAGGAAGAAATATATCAAAAAATAAAAATATATATGAAATATAAAATGAAAAATTGATAAAATGAAAAATTATTGGTTGATTAACCTACTGCTGCTCACACTATAGTGTAGCACCATCTACACCGTCTAAATCCCACGGACATCGAACAGCCGTGATACATATCTTAGCTTACACTACACATTTTATTTCATGTCGGGTTTATATTTCGTATTTTAACTAAAAGTTAAACTAAAACTTCATTGCACTCGGCTAAAAGTGTCACAAAAACGTGCATGCAATCATAAAATTTCAATTAAAATGAACCATAAATATTTATTGCCACGATTTAAAGGGTTCATCTTTCTGCAGCTTGTCAACATATTCCCATTGCATGATAATAACACAAAGTTGCTGTTGATATTAATGTCAAATGTGCGAGTTAGTGCAATTTATATAAAACGCGTCATGTAATTTGGTTATTTCTGATTATCAAATAAGCACTTTCCATCATTTTGTTTACAGAATCCTGACATAAATATTCTGATGTGTAACACTGCTGGCGGTTGTGACTTTTGTGTCAGATGTTCCCGAAAATATTACATTTTTAGAAGAAAGACTATATATTCCAGAAACAAACAATCTCGGAAGTAAAACGCCCAAATTTGTAGAACAAGCTAATTTATTCTTTATGTACATCGAATTTATGCATTTAAATTTATGCATTTAAACCGTGTCATTAATTCATCAATTTAATCCGCTGTTGAACATACCAACTTGTAAATAATAACAAAATTCTCAATTCGATCGTGTAAGTATAAACATATGCCATAACTAATTGTTTATTACAGCCACGCAACGGTGAAGTTTTATGTTAGGTGAGGTGTAAAGATGGAATTCATACTGCGTTTCCCCGCGCGACATTTTCCCACCGGACAACAGTGTTAGCCCGACCTTACCCGACCCGACATTGTTTTTTCTAAGTCACATTTAATATATATTCTACAAAATCTTAGGCAAGCATCGTTCAATGGATGTCTACATAGGTTGTTTTATCGCCCCGCCTATTTTTCCGCTGGTAGTAATAAAATTTTATGTTACTAATAGCGCAAAAATAATTTTTGTAAATATATAAAGCGGAATGCGACTTTGTGCATATCTAATTACGATTATCTGTTCAGTAGTTTTATTGAACTGATTCAGGTTGAATTTGGTAAACTTGCAGATCCTACCGTGCCTATTAAACGCTACAACACATAGATGCATAGAACATAGCTACATAGATGGACATCGGTCATGTGACCCCGTATGTTTCGCTGAAAACCCAACGGTGCAAGCGAAGCATCTAGATACTGTTGAGTTTACCCAAGGTAACACCAAACTTTAATTCGTTCTATCGCCGGGTTTTAAAGCAGCGATGTTTGTTGATCATTACTGTACAGAAAATAATTATTAAAGTAAGCCAAACCGTCTCAGCGAAGAATTCTAGTTTTTCAGTAAACTTCATTATTGACTATTTTTGGGTTATCGGACACTTCGCCGCCTCACCATGTCGATAATGTTTGCTTTATAATCCAACTAGAAATTAATGACATGGAATACAGATAATTGTGTAACAGCGCACCCTATTTCGGAAGAGCGGCTTGGCGGAGCGAGCCTATAGTAGGTAAAGAAACAAAGGCAAAGGTAGTGCATGTGCACAAATATAATATTTTGTTTATTACCTGACTATAAAAATATCTTCACATACACGCATACATGGGCACATTTGTACATTTTATTTTAATGTGCTTCAACTGATAATGTCGACCAACCATCTGTAATCCGTTGCGCTGAGAATTCCAAGCTTTACCAATTGCACTGAGCTTCTGAGTTTGAGTATCATTGTCCTGTCGTGTTTCCCAACCCGACCCGCGGGCGTTGCAACTCAACCCGACTTGACCCGGCCCGGCCCGACCCGACCGACACTGTTCGTGACCCCACTTCCATCTTTAGGTACGACTAGGCCAGACAGTTACACCTCGCACTGAGTTGTTTTAAGGATATAATGTCAAGCTTGTCAGCTTGACATTAGAGTCTAAGTAAAAGCATTAAAATTTGTCCGTAGTCGTAATTACATTTCGTAGGAATTAAATCAATGCCATATTATAAATTATGTTGAGGAAGTCGGCTGAGAATGGTGAACCAACTTCTGATTTTAAAAGATATCAGTACATACAACGACTAATCCAAGCTTCGCTGTCTGAAAGTAACCTTAGATTAAAATTTATAAAGGGAATATGCAGCTGCCTTTTGTCAACAGAGATATGTCACTAATCACAGCAATTTGATTAGCTCCACAAAGTCAAAAAAATTTTATTTCACTCGACATATAATCACAAATTTCTTTAACACAGCATAACACGACTGTGCAATTACATGTAGATAGAAATTATGTACCGATTGCGCCATATCTTGCAGCGCGATTACTATATAATGTTGCTATTTTGTCATGTAAACTGGTTTATTTAGACGCGAAATATTTCCCATGGACTTATGCTAAAGCTGTTTATCCGTCGCGAAATATTTGCCATGAACTTATATAAAAATTTCAATTTTTTTTTGCGAAATATTTGGCGTAGGTAAATGTAAAAGGTATCATTTCGAAGCGAAGCATTGGACGTTTCGAAAGATGTTATTGTGATGCAAAATATCTACCATGAACTTATATAAAAATTTCAATTATTTTCGCGACATATAAATGGCGTGGATAAATGTAAAAAGTGTCATTCCGAATCGAAGCATTTGACGTTTCGAAAGATGATATTCTGATGTAAAATATTTGACATGAACTTATGCAAAAGTCAATGTTTTTCGAGAGTTATTTCAAGTAGATATTTATGAAAAGGTGTTATGGTGTTTTATACAGACATGAAATATTTAGTATGGACCTATAAGAAAGGTGTTATTTCGACGCGAATGATTGACATTACAAAGAATGTTATTCTGACGCGAAATGTTTGCTATGGACTTTGCAAAAGTTTCAATTTTTTCGAGAGTTATTTAACGTGGATATTTATTAAAGGTGTTATGGAGTTTTATACAGGCATTAAATATTTAACATGGACTTATAAGAAAGGTGTTATTTCGATGCGAAAGATTGACATTACGAAAGATGTTATTCTGACACGAAATGCTACTGTGGACTTATACAAAAAGCGTTATTCCAACGGAAACGTTTGACAATACGAAAGATGTTATTCTGACGCAAAATATTTGACAAAAAAGCGTTATTCCAACGTGAAACGTTTGACAATACGAAAGATGTTATTCTGACGCAAAATATTTGACAAAAAAAGCGTTATTCCAACGCGAAACGTTTGACAATACGAAAATGTTATTCTGACGCAAAATATTTGACAAAAAAGCGTTATTCCAACGCGAAACGTTTGACAATACGAAAAATGTTATTCTGACGCAAAATATTTGACAAAAAAGCGTTATTCCAACGCGAAACGTTTGACAATACGAAAGATGTTATTCTGACGCAAAATATTTGACAAAAAAACGTTATTCCAACGCGAAACGTTTGACAATACGAAAGATGTTATTCTGACGCAAAATATTTGACAAAAACTTATTCAAAAGTTTCAATATTTTAGAGAATTATTTCACATGGATATTTACTAACGGTATAATTCCGGCGCGAAATATTTGTCATGAACTTATAACAATATATTTGGCATGGGCCTATAAGAAATGTGTTATTCCGACGCGAAATATTTTGCATGCTTTTATTAGAAAGGTGTTATTCTTTCGCGAAATATTCGTTACGGTCTTATACATACGTTGATATTCCGATGCGAAAGATTTGACATTATGAAAGGTATTGTGACGTGAAATATTTGACATAAATTTATAAAAATGTTTCAAATTTTCTTTGAGAAATATTTGATGTGGATATGTATTAAAGGCGTTATTACGACGCCAAATATTTGACATGGTCTTGTAGGAAAGTTGTTATTCCGCAATGGCGTTAGGCAAGAACTTATGTCAAATTTACTATAAATGTATGCATTTATTCAGAACCGGTCCAAAGTTACAGCAGTTTTGACATGAATTCATAGTTGCGACGGTGGCAGTACTCAGCTATTGTCACTTGTCACGGTATTGTTGCTTAGGATGTTCTAAGGCTTGCTGTTTTAGGATATTTCAACAAATGAGACACCCTGGCTGTGATATTTAAGTGCATTATATATTACATTTTCGTCCTGTCATACCCTTCGCTATGACAAAACCACAAGGGCCAGTGCCTCTCTTATCTTCGCCTAATCACTGCACTTTCGCAGCCAAAACTTTGCGGTAAATTTCTATGCACCGAAACAAATTCCCTGATATTACGGCTGTCATGCTGGCATTGTGCAACGTCTTCATTGTGAGATAAAGGCTGAAATGCAAAACTTATTGCAACGGAACAAAACCTTTTCTTTTGAAAAACAGCTTAACCGTTCCACAGCATCGTGATTACTCCACAGCCAAGGCTCTGTATCTCTTTGCCATGTACACCTTTCGACCTATACTACACCGACCTGTAATAACGTGACATTTAATCCGACAAAGTACGACCGAATTTCTCCCCCACTTAAAGTATCTATGTATATATATATAAATTTTCCCACACTGAATCATCCAGTTAAAGACCCGACAAAGTTGTACGAAGCTTATCAAATCGCGTCGGATACAATGACAACACTCTATGCATATTATGGAAAATTAGAAGACGAAAAAAAGTTGATACAAAACATTGCGCAGAGACTGTTGGGTTTAGTGTCATTGCTTTTATTTAATGGTTAACCATACGTACCCAGAAGATTGACCGGTTCTTGTCCGGAAATTATTTTCGCCTGAAAATTCTGGATAAAATCAATAGTACACATATGTCACATGACCGACAAAAGCAATATAAAAACATGTTCCAAATAGATCCAACATTCCAAGGACATTATAACAGCGACTTATAAGCGAACCATGGTACAAGGTCGTAGGGTAAATCCAACCGTAAAAAGCTATAACTACATATAAAATAGTGTAACTTAGTAAATACAAAAGGTTTTCCTAGGAAAATGTACATGACACATCTATTAGACATAAATAACTATATTTTTGCAAATTGTCAAACGCGGACACCTATTTTTCTTAGCGTGGAAACAAAGCTCTGACTGTTTGATATGTATGCATGGTCTTTCCAAAAATGTTTTTTGTACCAATTAGGAAAGACATGTCTGATACTGCTTAAAACATAAATACCATGGCTAGTGTCACTGTTGGGGGCGAAAATGAAATGCATGTTATGCCGCTCTCGACATACTAAGCCTAAGCTTAAGCCTAAGCTAAGGCCCCTGTATGAGCCATATACTAAGTCAAAGTCTAAGTCGCGCGGGTTACCCCACTCTTAACCTATTGCTCTAGGCTATTCTTTTTTCTATCGATATAACGTCCGGCCCCTAAAGGTGAGATTTGCCAAAATTATAATATGTTTTACCTATAGATGATAGCCAATAG
>JASANE010028283.1:0-19557 GCA_030248225.1 Trileptium ribeirensis
AAAGGTATTATTTTTAGTGGGGGGGTTTTTTGGACACTTAGGCGATTTTTTGCAACGGAGTATCCGTTCGTCTTTAACGCAAGCTTTTTTCAACTCACGTCCTATTTCGGAGCTCGGAAATGAAAAAATAGCTCGAGCCGACCAACTTACATATTTCGGGATGCTGGAACAAACCTGTCCCAAATGACCAATGCATATGTTTTAGTTTTAGATTATCATATTTTAGTGAGGTGCGCTGAGAGGCCGATTTTCCCCGGTAGCAGCATTTTCCGTTCATTGGGGTGACAAGCTTTTTTTTAGTTGCTGTCCCTATTTTAGCTTGGAAATGGGAAATAGTCACAGCCTGCGTCAGCGAATTCCCTGAACATATTTATGCATGTGCAATAAACTGCCACAAATGACAAATTGCATGTTTTGGTTTTAAAGTTATCATATTTTGTGGGGCCGCTCCCAACTAGGCCTATTTTTTTGCAATCGGCAGATTTGTTTTCAGGTAAAGACAATTTTTTTTGCTCATGGTCTCCTATTTCCGAGTCGGAAATTATAAATATTGACAGTTGTATCAGCGAATTGACGCCATATTTACATGTGAATAAACTGCCACAAAAGAACAATGCACATGTTCAAGTTTAAAGTTATCATATTTTTAGTGGGCGCGCTCCCAGAACTTAATCCCAGTGGGGTGCAATTTTCGTTTTCACTGTAATACAGTTTTTTTCAATGCGTCCCCAATTTCACAGCTCTTAAAACTGAAACTGTCTCGCAGCCCTGTTTCACGATTGATGTACATATTTACTCGCCTAAATAATGGTTTTTAACTACAATGCATATGTTTTGTTTTACAGTTATTGCATATTTTAGCTAGGTGCTCCAAAAGAATACGTATTTTTTTTAAAACCGGTACATTTTGTTCGCTGGTAAGACAAAAGTGTGTCCTATTTTTGTAGTTGGAAACGAAAAATATTTGCAGCCTGTAGTTTAGCCAAATTGACTACATATTTACATGCGCAAAGGAAACTGCCACAAATGACAATGCACATGTTTGGTTTTTAAGGGGTCCAGATCCGAGGGGGGGTGCTCTCAAAAACAGGTGAATTGCAAACTGTATATTTTTTTTGTTCGCTTCTAACAAAGCTTTTTCAAATTATGTCTGGATTTTGGAGCTTGGAAATGGAAAATAATTTGCAACCTGTGTCGTAGCAAATTTTACTTAATGTATATATGGAATAAACTGTCACAAATGACAATGTATATGTTTAGTTATCATATTTTAGTGAGGTGCGTGATACGATTTTTTGCAACTGTATATTTTGTTTTATTGGCCAGACAAACTTTTTTTAGGCTCGCGGTCTGATTTTTCAGAGCTTGGAAATGAAAATAGATCTACAGTCTGTGTCAGCGCAATTGACTACATATCATGCTGCAATAAACTGCCAGAAATGACAACCCGAGATGTTCTGTGTTTAAAGTTATCATATTTTTAGCCTAGCGCTCCAAAGAACTTAGGCCAATTTTTTGCAACTGGTAGATTTCATTCATTGGCTAGAGAAGCTTCTTTTCAGTGAGTGTCCTATTCCCAGCTCTGGAAAATGGAGCTCGGCAGCCTGTATCAGCGAATTGACTGAGCATTTAGAGCGCGCAAGACGCCGCCACAAAAATGAGATGCATAATGTTTCCTTTTAGAGTTATCACAGTTTAGTGGCTCGAAACAGCTAGGCCACAAAACCGGTACATTTCGTTCGCTGTTAGAGACTTTTCGCCGGTCCCTATTTCAGACCTTGGAAATGGTAAAGAGCTGGACAAACTGTGTCAATAAATTGATGCAACATATTTACAGTATGGAATAAATGTCACAAACCACAAATGTGAATGTTTCAGTTATGGAGTTATCATATTTTAGTGGGTGCTCTGAATACTTAGGCGATTTTCGAACCGGTAGATTTTTCGTTCGCTCGTAACTCCAACTTATGTTTATTTTTAAGTTGGAACAGGTTCGCATCCTGTAACGCAATCCACGGCAACATATCAACACGCGACAAAACTGCGATGGGCACGCACATGTTTAGTTCTTTTAAAGTTATTATTTTTAGCGGGTGTTGCAAAAGAATACGCTCCGGATGTATATTTCGTTCACCTGGTAGCACAGCTTCTCACCGCGCTCCTGTAGTTTCAGAGCTTGGAACTGGAAAATCGCAGCCGTTTCAGCGACTCACTTACATATTCTCATATGCTGCAAGTAACGTGTCCAAATGACAATGCATATGTTTTAGTTTTTGGAGCTACCCAGTGCAAGGCGCGTCGAAGAAACTTAGGCGATTTCTCGAAACCGGAACATTTCGTTCGCTGCACAAGCTTTTTTCAGCTAGCGTTGAGCTCCGTAGCTTGGAGCGGGAACAAATTCGCAGCCGTATCAGCGAATCGGCTTACATATCACACTGCGCAATAAACCGCCAAACGACCGGATATGTTTTAGTTTTGAGAGTTATCATATTAGTGAATTCGAAAAGGCCAAAACTGTACATTTTTTGTTTCGCTGTCTTAAGGACAGAGCTTTTTTCAGCTCGCGGCCCAGACCTTGGACCGGAAAATAGTCACACCCTGTGCCAGAAAATCACCTATTATATACTGCAATAAACTGTCACAAATGACAATGTGCACGCTTTTTAGTTATAGAGTTATCATATTTTAGGGGCGGGGTGCTCCTGACGTTTTGCCCTTTTGCAAACTGTAGATTCCCGTTTTGCTCGCGCAAAGCTTTTTTTTCACTTAATGTCCTGATTTTCGCTTTAAGAAAAGTAATTTTGTAATTTGTAAAACAGCCAAATTGACTAGATTTTACATGTGCAGCCGTATATGACAATGTAGAACGTTTTGTTTTAAAGTTATTATATTTTAGGTGGCTCGAAGAGTTAGGCCAATTTTTGCAACTGTATATTTCGTTCCACAAACTTTTTTCAGCCCGCGTCTCCCTACTCCAGAGCTTGGAACTGGAAGGAGCTCCGCAGCCTGTTTCAGCGAATTGACTATATCATAATGTGGAATAAAAATGCCCAAATGACAATGCATATGTTTAGTTTTGGAAGTTATCATATTTAGTGAGGCGCTCCAAACTAGGCGATTTTGAACGGTACATTTCGTTCGCCGCCGCACAGCTTCTCAGTTGTGCCGATTTTCAGACCTTGGAAATGGAAACAGCCCCACCTTGCTGTCAGCAAAATAATCCCACTTACATATTTATATATGGCAAATAAACTGTCACAAATGACAATGCGCATGTTTTAGTTATAGAGTTATTATTCTTAGCGGGGGCGCTCAAAGCACTAGGCGCACCGTAGATCTCCGTTTCGTACGAGAAGCTTCCGACTTACGTCCGATTTCCGAGCTCTGGAAGTAGTCGCATCCTGGAACAGCGAATGGATGCATATTGTTTACACGCGCAAGAAACTGCTGTATATGACAATGCACATGTTTTAGTTTTGGAAACTATTATATTTAGTGGGGGGTGTTGATACAGGGCGATTTTTCGGAATTGTAGATTTTCCGTCCCACTGGGTAGAGCCAGCCCGCGCTCCGATTTTGAGCTTGGAGCGGAAATAGCTCGGAGCCCTGTTTCAGCGAATCACCCTAGATTTGATAATTGTGATAACTTTTGGCAAATGGAGCACCATATGTTTAGTTTTGGAGTTACCCATTTTCTTAGTGAGGCGGCTCCAAAGATGTTAGGCGATTTTTTGAACGGTACACATTTTGTTCGGCCGGTAAGACAAAGCTTTTTTCAGTGAGGCGTTGATTTTTGAGCTTACCAAGTAGTCGCAGTGATCCGCGCAAATTGACTACATATTTATACTAAATAACCGCTCCAACGACCCATACGTTTTAGTTTTAGAGTTATCAGTGCAAGGTGCCTCGAAAAGAATTTTGGAAACTGTAGATTCCGTTCACTGGTAAGGACAAGCTATTTTCAGCTCGGCGGTTCACGACCTTGGAACGGAAATAGTCAAGCAATTATAATAAAAAAAAAAAAAAAAAAAAACCAAAGCACACACCACCCCACAAAAAAAACACACATGTGCATTGTCATTTGCGGCAGTTTATTGCACATGTAAATATGTAAGTCAATTCGCTGATACAGGATGCGACTACTTCCATTTCCAAGCTCGGAAATAGGACGTGAGTTGAAAAAATTTGCGTTACGAGCGAACGAAATATACCGGTTGCAAAAAATCGCCTAAGTGCTTTAGAGCGCCCCACTAAAATATGATAACTCTATAACTAAAACATGCGCATTGTCATTTGTGACAGTTTATTCCATATATAAATATGTAAGTGAATTTGCTGACACAGGCTGTGACTATTTCCATTTCCAAGGTCTGAAATAGGACCGCGAGCTGAAAATAGCTTGTCTTACCAGTGAACGAAATATACCGGTTGCAAAAAATCGCCTAAGTTCTTTGGAGCACCTCACTAAAATATGATAACTCTAAAACTAAAACATATGCATTGTCATTTGTGGCAGTTTATTGCGCATGTAAATATGTAAGTCAATTCGCTGATACAGGCTGCGACTATTTCCATTTCCAAGCTCAGAAATAGGACGCTAGCTGAAAAAAGCTTGTCTTACCAGCGAACGAAATGTACCGGTTTCAAAAAATCGCCTAAGTTCTTTGGAGCACCTCACTAAAATATGATAACTCCAAAACTAAAACATATGCATTGTCATTTGGGACAGTTTATTCCACATATAAATATGTAAGTCAATTCGCTGAAACAGGCTGCGACTATTTCCAGTTCCAAGCTCTGAAATAGGAGCGCGGGCTGAAAAAAGCTTGTCTTACCAGTGAACGAAATATACCGGTTGCAAAAAATCGCCTAAGTTCTTTGGAGCACCCCACTAAAATATAATAACTTTAAAACTAAAACATGTGCATTGTCATTTGCGGCAGTTTATTGCACATGTAAATATGTAAGTCAATTCGCTGTTACAGGATGCGACTACTTCTATTTCCAAGCTCGGAAATAGGACGTGAGTTGAAAAAAGCTTGCGTTACGAGCGAACGAAATATACCGGTTGCAAAAAATCGCCTAAGTGCTTTAGAGCACCCCACTAAAATATGATAACTCCATAACTAAAACATGCGCATTGTCATTTGTGACAGTTTATTCCATATATAAATATGTAAGTGAATTTGCTGACACAGGGTGTGACTATTTCCATTTCCAAGGTCTGAAATAGGACCGCGAGCTGAAAAAAGCTTGTCTTAACAGCGAACGAAATGTACCGGTTTCAAAAAATCGCCTAAGTTCTTTGGAGCACCTCACTAAAATATGATAACTCTAAAACTAAAACATATGCATTGTCATTTGTGGCAGTTTATTGCGCATGTAAATATGTAAGTCAATTCGCTGATACAGGCTGCGACTATTTCCATTTCCAAGCTCAGAAATAGGACACTAGCTGAAAAAAGCTTGTCTCACCAATGAATGAAATATACCAGTTGCAAAAAATCGCCTAAGTTCTTTGGAGCACCTCACTAAAATATGATAACTTTAAAACTAAAACATGTGCATTGTCATTTATGGCAGTTTATTGCACATGTAAATATGTAAGTCAATTCGCTGACACAGGCTGTGACTATTTCCATTTCCAAGCTCTGAAATAGGACCGCGAGCTGAAAAAAGCTTGTCTCACCAATGAACGAAATATACCGGTTGCAAAAAATCGTATAAGCACCTCACTAAAATATGATAACTCTAAAACTAAAACATATGCATTGTCATTTGTGACAGTTTATTCCATATATAAATACGTAAGTGAATTTGCTGACACAGGCTGCGACTATTTCCATTTCCAAGCTCCGAAATAGGACGTGAGTTGAAAAAGCTTGTGTTAGAAGCGAACGAAATATACCCGTTGCAAAAAATCGCCTAAGTGCTTTGGAGAACCCCACTAAAATATGATACCTTTAAAACTAAAACATGTGCATTGTCATTTGTGGCAGTTTATTGCGCATGTAAATATGTAAGTCAATTCGCTGATACAGGCTGCGACTATTTCCATTTCCAAGCTCAGAAATAGGACGCTAGCTGAAAAAAGCTTGTCTTACCAGCGAACGAAATGTACCGGTTTCAAAAAATCACCTAAGTTCTTTGGAGCACCTCACTAAAATATGATAACTCTAAAACTAAAACATATGCATTGTCATTTGGGACAGTTTATTCCACATATAAATATGTAAGTCAATTCGCTGAAACAGGCTGCGACTATTTCCAGTTCCAAGCTCTGAAATAGGAGCGCGGGCTGAAAAAAGCTTGTCTTACCAGTGAACGAAATACACCGGCTGCAAAAAAACGCCTAAGTTCTTTGGAGCACCCCACTAAAATATGATAACTTTAAAACTAAAACATGTGCATTGTTATTTGTGGCAGTTTATTGCACATGTAAATATGTAAGTCAATTCGCTGATACAGACTGCGACTATTTATATTTCCAAGCTCGGAAATAGGACCGTGAGCTGAAAAAAGATTGTCTTACCAATGAACGAAATATACCGATTGCAAAAAATCGCCTAAGTTCTTTGGAGCACCCCACCAAAATATGATAACTTTAAAACTAAAACATGTGCATTGTCATTTGTGGCAGTTTATTTCATATATAAATATGTAAGTCAATTCGCTGACACAGGCTGTGACTATTTCCATTTCCAAGCTCTGAAATAGGACCGCGAGCTGAAATTAGCTTGTCTTACCAGTGAACGAAATATACCGGTTGCAAAAAATCGCCTAAGTTCTTTGGAGCACCCCACTAAAATATGATAACTTTAAAACTAAAACATGTGCATTGTCGTTTGTGGCAGTTTATTACGCATGTAAATATGTAAGTCAATTCGCTGATACAGGCTGCGACTATTTCCATTTCCAAGCTCAGAAATATGACGCTAGCTGAAAAGCTTGTCTTACCAGCGAACGAAATGTACCGGTTTCAAAAAATCGCCTAAATTCTTTGGAGCACCTCACTAAAATATGATAACTTTAAAACTAAAACATGTGCATTGTTATTTGTGGCAGTTTATTGCACATGTAAATATGTAAGTCAATTCGCTGATACAGACTGCGACTATTTATATTTCCAAGCTCGGAAATAGGACCGCGAGCTGAAAAAAGATTGTCTTACCAATGAACGGAATATACCGATTGCAAAAAATCGCCTAAGTTCTTTGGAGCACCCCACTAAAATATGATAACTCTAAAACTAAAACATATGCATTGTCATTTGGGACAGTTTATTCCTCGATGACAGACCAGACAAGCGCACACAAAACTTAAACTAAAACATATGCATTGTCATTTGGGACAGTTTATTCCACATATAAATATGTAAGTCAATTCGCTGACACAGGCTGTAACTATTTCCATTTCCAAGCTCTGAAATAGGACCGCGAGCTGAAAAAAGCTTGTCTCACCAATGAACGAAATATACCGCTTGCAAAAAATCGCCTAAGTTCTTTGGAGCACCCCACTAAAATATGATAACTTTAAAACTAAAACATGTGCATTGTCATTTGTGGCAGTTTATTGCACATGTAAATGTGTAAGTCAATTCGCTAATACAGGCTGCGACTATTTCCATTTCCAAGCTCGGAAATAGGACATGAGCTGAAAAAAGCTTGTCTTACCAATGAACGAAATATACCGATTGCAAAAATTCGCCAAGTTCTTTGGAGCACCCCACTAAAATATGATAACTCTAAAACTAAAACATATGCATTGTCATTTGGGACAGTCTATTCCACATATAAATATGTAAGTCAATTAGCTGACACAGGCTGTGACTATTTCCATTTCCAAGCTCTGAAATAGGACCGCGAGCTGAAAAAAGCTTGTCTTACCAGTGAACGAAATATATCGGTTGCAAAAATCGCCTAAGTTCTTTGGAGCACCCAACTAAAATATGATAACTTTAAAACTAAAACATGTGCATTGTCATTTGTGGCAGTTTATTGCACATGTAAATATGTAAGTCAATTCGCTAATACAGACTGCGACTATTTATATTTCCAAGCTCGGAAATAGGACCGCGAGCTGAAAATAGCTTGTCTTACCAGTGAACGAAATATACCGGTTGCAAAAAATCGCCTAAGTGCTTTGGAGCACCCCACTATAATATGATAACTCTATAACTAAAACATGCGAATTTTCATTTGTGTCAGTTTATTTCATATATAAATATGTAAGTCAATTCGCTGACACAGGCTATGACTATTTCCATTTCCAAGCTCCGCAATAGGACGTGAGTTGAAAAAAGCTTGTGTTACGAGCGAACGAAATATACTGGTTGCAAAAAATCGCCTAAATGCTTTGGAGCACCCCACTAAAATATGATAACTCTATAACTAAAACATGCGCATTTTCATTTGTGTCAGTTTATTCCATATATAAATATGTAAGTCAATTCGCTGACACAGGCTGTGACTATTTCCATTTCCAAGCTCTGAAATAGGACCGCGAGCTGAAAATAGCTTGTCTTACCAGTGAACGAAATATACCGGTTGCAAAAAATCGCCTAAGTTCTTTGGAGCACCTCACTAAAATATGATAACTCTAAAACTAAAACATATGCATTGTCATTTGGGACAGTTTATTCCACATATAAATATGTAAGTCAATTCGCTGATACAGGCTGCGACTATTTCTATTTCCAAGCTCTGAAATAGGAGCGCGAGCTGAAAAAAGCTTGTCTTACCAGTGAACGAAATATACCGGTTGCAAAAAATCGCCTAAGTTCTTTGGAGCACCCCACTAAAATATGATAACTTTAAAACTAAAACATGTGCATTGTTATTTGTGGCAGTTTATTGCACATGTAAATATATAAGTCAATTCGATGATACAGACTGCGACTATTTATATTTCCAAGCTCGGAAATAGGACCGCGGGCTGAAAAAAAATTGTCTTACCAATGAACGAAAGATACCGATTGCAAAAAATCGCCTAAGTTCTTTGGAGCACCCCACTAAAATATGATAATTCTAAAACTAAAACATGTGCATTGTCATTTGTGGCAGTTTATTGCACATGTAAATATGTAAGTCAATTCGCTGACACAGGCTGTGACTATTTCCATTTCCAAGCTCTGAAATAGGACCGCGAGCTGAAAAGAGCTTGTCTCACCAATGAACGAAATGTACCGGTTGCAAAAAATCGCCTAAGTTCTTTGGAGCACCCCACTGAAATATGATAACTTTAAAACTAAAACATGTGCATTGTCATTTGTGGCAGTTTATTGCACATGTAAATATGTAAGTCAATTCGCTGACACAGGCTGTGACTATTTCCATTTCCAAGCTCTGAAATAGGACCGCGAGCTGAAAAAAGCTTGTCTCACCAATGAACGAAATGTACCGGTTGCAAAAAATCGCCTAAGTTCTTTGGAGCACCCCACTAAAATATGATAACTTTAAAACTAAAACATGTGCATTGTCATTTGTGGCAGCTTATTGCACATGTAAATATGTAAGTCAATTCGCTAATACAGGCTGCGACTATTTCCATTTCCAAGCTCGGAAATAGGACGTGAGCTGAAAAAAGCTTGTCTTACCAATGAACGAAATATACCGATTGCAAAAAATCGCCTAAGTTCTTTGGAGCACCCCACTAAAATATGATAACTCTAAAACTAAAACATATGCATTGTCATTTGGAACAGTTTATTCCACATATAAATATGTAAGTCAATTCGCTGACACAGGCTGTGACTATTTCCATTTCTAAGCTCGGAAATAGGACCACGAGCTGAAAATAGCTTGTCTTACCAGTGAACGAAATATACCGGTAGCAAAAAATCGCCTAAGTGCTTTGGAGCACCCCACTATAATATGATAACTCTATAACTAAAACATGAGAATTTTCATTTGTGTCAGTTTATTTCATATATAAATATGTAAGTCAATTCGCTGACACAGGCTGTGACTATTTCCATTTCCAAGCTCTGAAATAGGACCGCGAGCTAAATAGCTTGTCTTACCAGTGAACGAAATATACCGGTTGCAAAAAATCGCCTAAGTTTTCTGGAGCACTCACTAAAATATGATAACTCTAAAACTAAAACATATGCATTGTCATTTGGGACAGTTTATTCCACATATAAATATGTAAGTCAATTCGCTGATACAGGCTGCGACTATTTCTATTTCCAAGCTCTGAAATAGGAGCGCGAGCTGAAAAAAGCTTGTCTTACCAGTGAACGAAATATACCGGTTGCAAAAAATCGCCTAAGTTCTTTGGAGCACCCCACTAAAATATGATAACTTTAAAACTAAAACATGTGCATTGTTATTTGTGGCAGTTTATTGCACATGTAAATATATAAGTCAATTCGATGATACAGACTGCGACTATTTATATTTCCAAGCTCGGAAATAGGACCGCGGGCTGAAAAAAAATTGTCTTACCAATGAACGAAAGATACCGATTGCAAAAAATCGCCTAAGTTCTTTGGAGCACCCCACTAAAATATGATAACTCTAAAACTAAAACATATGCATTGTCATTTGGGACAGTTTATTCCACATATAAATATGTAAGTCAATTCGCTGACACAGGCTGTGACTATTTCCATTTCCAAGCTCTGAAATAGGACCGCGAGCTGAAAATAGCTTGTCTTACCAGTGAACGAAATATACCGGTTGCAAAAAATCGCCTAAGTTCTTTGGAGCACCCCACGAAAATATAACTTTAAAACTAAAACATGTGCATTGTTATTTGTGGCAGTTTATTGCACATGTAAATATGTAAGTCAATTCGCTAATACAGACTGCGACTATTTATATTTCCAAGCTCGGAAATAGGACCGCGAGCTGAAAAAAGATTGTCTTACCAATGAACGAAATATATAACGCAAAAAATCCAAGTTCTTTGGAGTACCCCACTAAAATATGATAACTCTAAAACTTCTTCTTAAGATTCTTCTTAAGAAATAGACTATACGGGCCAGGCGGCTTGTACCGCAGTGAACTCAGTGAAACAGACTTATAGCCTCATTTAAACCAAATTATGATTCAATTACTTTATGTCTCTGCTACAACTAACCATGGTAAACAAATTGTTGATGAAAATTTTTCGTTCTACCTTGCTCATGTATAATGTACAATAATAACTCCTTCGTCTGTAGCGATTTATAGCTGCTGTAGCGACAATTAATGAAGCATTCTCTTAGCGCTTCATGATATATACGTGGATTTTTGTCTTTATCAGAAGCGAACATGTACGCGTATATAAAGGATCGTGCTTCTAAAAGCATCTAACTCTGAAGCAAAATGCTTTGACTTAATTGTTTTATGTTATCATTCAACTAAAACGTAAACGTCTGTTGAGAAATCAACAGTTAAATCAAAATATCTAGCAGAACTAATGTTGTTTATGGACCACTCAAATTTCATATGAAAATGAATTGTCTACATGTATGTGTGTTAATTTGCGTTTTGTTTTAGCTGAACTTTGTATTTCTTAATAGCCTAGTATGATTCACGCATTAATTAATAATTGTTTTTTAAATATTAATATTGTGATGATAATTCAATCATATGGATTCAAACACGTGATTTTTGGCACTTCCATTATTAAATATATAATAGTGTTCAAAGCTATATGGTGTAAAAATGTTGTACACCTAAAGTTGCTCTAAAAAATTTTTACAGCTAAGTTATGTTCGATTTCAAAGTACTAGAATAGAGAATATCTTAAATGCATAAATTAAAGACCAGCTGTCTGATATATTTTTTGTCTTGTATATGGGAATGTGAGGTTCTCAAAAAAACAAATTTGATTGACTACAGCTGATAATCCGAAGCGCCACCAATGTAGATTAGGTACAACAGTTATTAATTAGCATTAAGTACTTGAGAATAACTTTATATACCCAAATTCAACGATAACGACGTTTAACAAGCTTGTGGGACAAAATGTCCCAACAATAGAGTAAGCGCGAAATGTATTTCAAACTACAGTTTTTAATAAGGGTTATATATAATCCTCTTTTTCTGAAAGCATTTAAGGAATAATTTTTTCATACTCTATTTAGATTGATTTCAAAAATTCAATATTAAATTTACCTTCCATATTTTCGTTATATCAAAAATGTCTGTACAATTTGGTCAAGCTGATGGGAATTAGTGATTAAAATTTCTAGCACTAAGGAGTAGCATAATAATCGCAACATTTAATATTGCTCAAATTTGTTGCGCACAATATGATAATAAGCAAGTTAAACACAAACTTACAAAAAGGCTGGCCATTGTTATACCTTCGGCGAGTAAGAAAACTCTAGGATCTACGTTCAATATACACGAACTGTCTCGCGATACGTTAACACACCAAATTCTTGAAGCGAAGATGATGCAAAAGAACTTTGCTGCATAACAGAAATGTTGACTTATGCCACATGTGTGTCTTTCTTTTCGGTACAACCTAGAAACGAACGTTTAGTTTAATTCACGCATTTATAAATCAACATTCTGTTGTATCATTGTTTTTTAACTGCGTGTCATTTATACGGTTCCGATGCCAGTACTACCACTTCATAAGCAATTTGACCAAAGTAACCCTGAGGGGCGTAAATAAAATGCAGGCCATGCCGTTCTCGATATACTAAGCCTAAGCCTCAGTCTTAGCCTAAGCTAAGCTCCTTATATCACACATACACTAAGCCTAAGTAGGGGGCTGCCGCCCCCCGAACCCCCCGCTCTAAGCTGTTCTTTTTCTAACGTTATAACGTAACGTCCCTCAGGTTACTTGGGGGAACAATTTGATACTGTATTCAGCAGTGTTAATATTGCGGTGGGTGGAACGAAATCTATGCGTTACGCAATGGACACCTTCATAGCTAGTGTAAAATAGAAGACTGAAAATATATGTCTTATCATCTTACTTCATCTTCCTTGCGGTACAAAGATGTGAGCTATATGGCAGCATATCACTCAAATCTCAGCTGGAATTCACTTATGAGGTAATTTAAGACATTATTATTGTTCGATTTGAAGTTGCTGTTCTTTTTGTTCTTTACAAAATTAGTGTGTATTTCTTACACGAAATACACATTAATTAATAAATTAAACTGTTAGCAGAGATGTTTGCGGCAAAATATTAAAGTAACAGTGATTCAGTGCACTTATTTTCATTTTTCGTCTTAAACTGAATTTAAATAAATAAACATAAATTCACTAGTCAAATATGCAAAAAAAATTAATTCAAAACAGTTTGAGTTATATGAATTTAAGATCATGATGTTTTACAAAACTAAAGCTAATTAAAGCCGAATATAATTATAAATATTATATCGATTCATTCAATTTCGTATTATGTTTTCCGACAAAACTCATTTTAAGTTATTTGATTGCACTCATTTGATTTCAGTTTTAAAATATAATTTTAATAGGTTAAAATAAAAATCATTTAGATAAATTTCAAATGTTTTTGACACCTTACTCAAGTCAAATCCAAATGAGTCACAAATAATAGTGATTTTAAGTCGAAATATAAAATAGAATTCTGTTTTGGTTTTTTGTCATATTGCCACACACATTTTATCGCAGTTCTCGCATTTTAAAACTAGTACCGTACTGTTTTTGCAATAATGCAATATACAAAATCCTTTAAAAAATTGTTTGTGAAACTGTAAATATGCCAAGACACTTCGCAATATATTACCAGTCGTAGTGGAACTACATTTTTTGAGCGGAGCGATGGCATTAGTAATATGAACGTACTCAATGTCTTGGGAATATATTATTACTTAGACAACAATGAGTAAATGAAAGAATAGTTTTATTCCGTTCGAACGAAAAGCAAAACAGAGGAAGTCGGTTTATACAGCATGGTGAT
Source organism: Trileptium ribeirensis (assembly GCA_030248225.1). NCBI lineage: Eukaryota > Metazoa > Nematoda > Enoplea > Enoplida > Thoracostomopsidae > Trileptium > Trileptium ribeirensis. The sequence continues at coordinate 13,876 of JASANE010028283.1, forward strand.
GAATGGTAATCGAAGCAGAGCAATGAAATTATAGGACACGGAGTCTGAAAATAATTTTGCCTTTAACATTCGTACTATACTATTCCTGTATGTACAATGCATCTATTTTATTATTTCGCCATGAAAAACTCAACGTATATGCCGTTAAAACGACTCTACGACCAATAATTAAGCTGTTATGAGCTTACTTATGGTGTTAATTAGCTTAATTAATGATAAAATAGCCAAGTTGCCAAACTTCTAAGATATCAGGTGCACATCCTCACATGATAAGCTTTCAAACAAAAAAACGTTTTTTGAAATAGGTTCAGTGGTTCTTGAGATCCATGAAGACTAACGGACGAACGGACATCGACTTTTTGCTCCCAGACAGAAAATAAAAACGCTTTGGTCGATCGCCTCGCTTGGCTCGGCGACCTCGCTCCGCTCAAAAATAAATTTCAAAATAGCTTCATCAAATATCTGATATGTCGCTTTTTATCATATGGCCAGTGCCCGCATAATATTATAGCTACATTTTTAAAACTAAGTCCGTATTTTTTTGCAATAATGGAATATACAAAATACTTCAAAAAGATTTTTATTTCGTAAAATTGTAAATAAATTAAGATATATCGTAAAAGATTAAAATAGCTAGAACAATATCTGGTTTGTCGCATTTGAATAAATATGTTTGGTTCGCTTAATAAATTCAGTACGCCGCGCTATGCAACAATATTAATTTAATGGGTTTACATTAAATCTTGCTCACCGGATATACTGAAGAATTTCTAACGGTAGCGATATAAGCAAACAACTGCCTAAATAGAACAATTGCAATAAATCCAATAAAGGTTCAATTATTACTATTCTACACAATACCCGTGTTTTAAACATATGATTGCGTCAATATTAGAACATTAATATTGATTTTACAGAAACATGTTTTATGAATGATCTGCTTATATTTGCGCCAGAACTCAATAAATGTAGAGGCGAGAAGTTACGATCCAGAATTGGTTCTTCTCTAAAGCTCGACCATAGCATAAAATATTCCTCTGAGAGCCGAGTTGAGCCTAGAGTTTGTGGAAAAGCTGTTGGAAAACTCTTTTCTGAAACAACAAACATAATTATAACAGCAAAGACAGCCGAGATAGCCCCAGCTCGGCACTTGAAAGGTCTACAAGTAACTATATTCAGTGCGTTTTTTGGTTTGCATGTTGTGTTTTCTGTGCTATATAATATTAAATCGCCAGCTTTTATTACTAGGAGCTTAAATGATCCTGCTTTCTACGGGAAGAGCTCGAGTCGAACATGGTTCAAAAAATTAGTCAGGGCTTCAAATGCATCAGGTTCTTTCACACCTCTGTAATAAAGGGATTGCGAAAGTTGTTAAATGGCAGTTTCTGAAAATTTTGGTACTACGTCTGCAAAGTACAAATGCTAAATAGCATATCTAAGTAATATAAGTCAGGCTTAATCATTTCTGTATGATAAACCAACGTCAAATATTTAAAGTACAAATGCATCAACTTATTTAGCTTAGTCCACCCGGTAACTATTTCAAGAGTCTTCAAGAGTCTTCAGCATGATAAAAAATTTAAATGATACACGACTATATAACATTTAGAGCAAAAATTAATATTCACAGAGATGATAATTATTGACGATACCAAAAACTTAATTTTAGCTGTTATACCATCGCGTTTTAAGGCGAAGCCTATTACCCCCAACCCTGAACAATACATTATGTGTTAAAATGTTATCCTACAAAACACTTTTCGCTACTTTTCCCATTTTCATTACTTTATTGTAAATTTTGCTTATAATACAATGGGAAAAAATGTAATTTTTTAGTTATATACTACATATTATATACTCTTAATAAACCTTAGAAGTATTATGTAATTTCTGAAGTTTGATAATATGGCTTCCATGATAATATTCATTGTTCTGGATACGCAATTACGAGCAAATGACAATTCGTTAAACCGACCCGTAACAAGCATTAGCAGAAATTTTGGCAATGATTTTCAGATAAAAACCGACTCCATGTTGCGCTTCAATCTATTAAAGATGGGTACTCCCACACTTTTACCTTTCCATTTATCAAAAAAAAATTAATATATTTTGCAATATTGAACGTTCGCTTTGGTCATGTTACCATATTGTTAAAATATTGCTTTTCCTTAATGTTCTCTACCTGCCATTATTTTTATTTGATTCAAATATTGAAATTCATTGAAAATAATATTTTAACCATGCATTGCAGCTCCAGGTATCATCGCAGCCTAATTAATTCCTGAACTAAGCTTGGCGCGGCACCATCATGTGCTCGTAAAGACCTTATGATGTATCTTACGACTGGGATAACACATACGGCCAGCTTAAAATAAATGTAATTTGCCGAATGAATTTAATAATTGAAAAAGCGCATGAGTACAATCGACGAGAGTATGAAGTTAGGTCCAACACCAGGACTTGCACGCTAGTTAAGCGACCGTAGCAAATACGGTCTATAAGATCATGAACATATCAAGCATAAAAAAATTTTTCATATCGTTAACTCCACATTTACAAAGTTTTTTACTCAAATGGGTTTCACAGCTTTTTTGTACGAACACCAGTTTCTGGATTCAGTGCAACACAATTTTTTGTGGAGATGTGTATGAGAAAAATCTATGTTCCGAATTTCATGTCTTAGTGATACTAGTGTGTATTGCGGTGTTCAACAGCGCTACGTATTTGCGCACCGCAACTACCAAGACCAAAGTTTATACCACCCCAGGTATCATTATTCTTTATACGGACCCATTTTGACTAATTTGCGTTTCTTTACAGGCCAAACCACTGCATAGCAAGCTTCGGGGGTTCAATACGTGTCTTTGGACCCAGAACGGTTGGTTATATAAACCGGGTGCGTGACCAGTTTATTAATGACGTCTAGAAATGATAAAACTATCACATATCACCTACTACATGTCAAAATGTTACGCCACTAATTTACTGTGTGATCTTATGGAAAAGTTTCATTGAACAGACATCACTGAGCACAATGAGTTTCTTTGTTGTGCTCTTACTACGTAAATTTTTATGTGATTCAGATATTGGTCAGTGTAATCAAGCCAAGACGTGGCACACGACGGCTGTAGGATAGGCCAGATAAGAGCAAGCAAGTCCATGAAATGGTTCCGTGCGGGACCTATACGACTGTAGTAACGGTACTTGTTCGCAAATGCGGTTGAGATCGCTACAAGCCCAGAACGCGGATAACTGGCTCGCAACAAGCATGACGTGGCTAACATTTCAAATTGCTGGCAGACAATGAACACACAATATAGGAGTAATACCCTAATTCCGGTGCGATTATAGTGAACTGGAAAATAACCAGTTTTTGTAATCAAATTCACAGGTTTATAATACAAATGGAGGACAACGGATAACCTATTATATTTCGTCGCAAATATATAGCCCCCTATTTGTGGTTTCTACCACTTCTGGCTTTGTGTAAACTGAAGATACTGTACGAACGAATATTCGTTTTTAATTATGTCTTGTAACGGTTAATATATTGACAATTTTATTACATATCTCAGCATTAAGATCTCATAATCCTGGTTTCCCTTTTTATATCAAGTATCAATTTCGTAGTCCAATAGTTGCGGTAGTTGAAAATTCACCGATAGAGAAGCGTAGTATACTTTATATGTGTTTCCGCAGACAATGTATTACAAATCATACAGTAAAAAGTTCTATATGATTTGTTTGTTCCAGAATTAAACTGAGCAAAGTAAGTATATATTTGGTTAGTTTATGCAAGCTATTATGCAATGTAAACCAATTGGAAATGAAAATATGTCGCTGAAACGTTATATTCAGTTGATATTTTTATCAAATTATTTATGACTGCGAAATAATTTCTTAATGCAACTTCGAATTTTCAGGAGAAATGGTATGTACTAGCTGATGACACTGGATATGCAGCAACAGTTGACTAAATTTAGAAAACACATAAATAGTATTATAACTATAAATACGACGACGGTTTTTCATAAGAGAATCGCATAAAAATAATTTAGATGTATTCTTAGAAAAAAATGGCAGACTTAAGAAAATTAACAAGAAAATAGAAAAATTAATAGACCGGTAAAAATATTCCTAAGAAGAATCGTAAAAAACGACCGTTCCTCTCTCAATAGAAAATTCATTTTTGTTGTGTTTTAAAAATATAGAAAATGAAAACCAATTTTGAGAAAAAATGTCATTCGTAAACGTACTAATTGCTCATGAAAAAAAAATTAATCACCCGAAAACTGTGCCTAAATTCTTCTTTTAATGTAATGTAACTCATTTGATAGCTTTTTGTTCATTCGTGAAAGTATCAAAGACGCGGTCGTATAGAACCTCGCACACATTATCTTTTTAAGATCTCTAAATAATAATTCCTAACTAAAAGTGTCTTAATAGATATGATGCTTATGGTATTCATTGTTTCAAATGTATATAAAAACAAGTTATTAGGTCTAAAATTAGCTTATACCCATTGTCATTCAGGCGTAGGTTTTTGTTTTGGACAAATAAGTAACAGCAACGTTTGCTGCAAAATATAATCGATTTACGCAATCAAAAAACATATTTCACACCACAACGGTACGTCAATATTTGACGAAATGCAATATTATGTGCTTATCTGTATATTTTGGGGAAAAATTGTTTTACTTTGACAGTTCAGAATATAGGAGAAAAATTCAAAATTACACTATGATAATCGCACCGTTAAACGTGCGACTACAACGCAACGATCATTCCACTCAATCATTGACACAGCTGTAAAATTGTGCCATTGTTTCTAGCAGTTTTTGGTCACCTTGTGGTTTCAAGTTTTGTGGCAAAATAGAACTTCTTGTTGTCTTCCATAATACACAGCATTGGATTTTATTGGCGAGAGAACATACCCACAATATACCATTTAGCAATTCGTGCATCAGTAATCATCGTCACGTGTAGAAAATTGCTCAACGATTCTGTTGCAAAACGAATCCAAGTCGAAACATAGAAAATAATACAAACCTGCAAATAAAACAGTAATGACTAGTTGAGCATTTGCACGTTCAAATTTTTAGCCCAAAATTCGAGGCTAAAATCTGATCAAAACTTGTTCAGTCTTTGAACAAAATTTTGTCTAAAATTTTGGCCGAAAATTGGCTGTAATTTGTAATGAAAAATCGATGGTTAAAAATTTAATTTACATTATTGTTTCAAAAATTTCCAATATGTATTTATATTGCGTTTCGTTCTTCAAAGGTTTGAATGGTGTTCAGAAATACAAATTCTTGAAACTCAGAAAAAATTCTTTCAAGTTTTGTTCTAATGTTGCTGAAAATTTGGGATCAAATTTTTAACCCAAAGTTTTGAGCGTAAAGGCACGGTTAGACGCATAATTGCATTATATATTTGAGTACTCACAAAAACTACACTTACAAGTAACAAATGTCAAACATAATATCAGGAGAATCGCATGCAACCCCACCATTAATCAAAACATACACAAACAACTATTATTAAAACCTCTAAAATCGATCTACAGGCGATAAAAACGAGATTTTGCACCCGGGGTCCCTTAAACCTGTTTTTGGAGATATAACATATCCCGCAACTTTTCATGACACAAGTAATTGAATTTTTTCAATATTAGTTTAGTTT
>JASANE010028284.1:0-13179 GCA_030248225.1 Trileptium ribeirensis
TACAGTCATTTCTAAGAATCCTGATATACTCTTTCTATAACAAACGGGTGTTAGTTTTGAACCATTGGCTAAAAACATGGAAGCTTCTAAAACAAGCATCGAAGTTTGTTAAATGCTATTGGCTCAACAAGTATTACATCAGAATGAGGATGCTGGAATTAGCTTCGCTATTTCACCGCCAGCCAATACGAAAATTTAGACACCAGGAAGGTATCTTGTGAAGCTTGAATTCGATAGGGTTGTCCGACCAGCCACAATTTCATTTATTCAATATATTTAATAAGTTTTTTTTACCTTTTATTTGGTAGGCCATAGTTTTATCTATATCCAACGACTTTCACTAGGAGCTTCCATACGGTATTGCTAGGCATGTTGTGCAACCCGGTTTTCAAGGAACTCATCGGTGGGGTGTTCTTGCTGCAACATTGTTATGTGATGATATACAGTAGCGTATACCATGAAATCCTTTATGGGAGTCGTCAGGTCGACCAAGGAGATCAAAATAGAAAATAAGGAAAGTTGAGCACGCTTCCAAAATATAATTTAAAATACAACTGTGACTAGCTCCCCAAGGTAAGCTAAAGTGACATGAACAGGTATCAGAATGCCCTGGCTCACCTACGTAATTTTATTATTGCAAATTTATATTATTTAATTTTTATTTTAAATTGTATTTAATTAATTCTATTTTTGTCAGTAAACATTGCCACTTTATTTATTGATTGTTGTAACGATAATTATACTACACTTGAGACTATTTGGATATAATCGTTAAAGTCTTGATCAATCTTATCTTAGCGTGATACTGATGGGACGGGAGAAAGTGCACTTACTGCAATCATTGTGCCACATTTAGCTCATTCAGGGCCACCTGAAGAATGGCTTAAGTAGACGAGACCCAAGTTGGCTCAGAGTGTGTCAAAATTGGCTCAATGATTTTACAGTACAGGCGCGACGTGATTTTGTCCTACCTGCAGGTACTTTTGCCTGGTGGAGATACGGTATCTAGGCCCTAAAGAAATAGCTAATATTTGGTAGATAGAGTTATTTTGGGTCGTCAAATATTGTACTAATTTTTATTTTCTTGGTGGGCCCACAAATAACCACAGCACGGCACCTTAGTGTTAAAGCTATTGATATATAAACAATTTCTAATGCCAGATGGTATAGTGGTTAATGGGTGTGGTTCTCACGCGCATAGCCCGGGTTCAATATTCTCTCAGGACCTTTTTAGTTTGTTTTTTCGGAACTACGTTTTCATACAACTTGTTTTTTACTTTTTCCGTCCAATTGCAATGCTTGTACCACCGTACTTTCACAATTCATGCAATTTGTACTGCAGACAACCAGAAGAACCCCCATCAGCCGCAGGTGTAGCGCCCCTCAAAATATTCGGAGGCCGAGTTTTGAGTCCCGGCTCCGAAAGTTTTTATTCGGACGTCGTTCTCACATTGAAGTAATAGCAATAAAATTATTGCTTATACCCGAACTAGAATATGCACAAATGCTTTGGAACGGCGCTAGTACGGCTTACACGAAGCCGGTACTGAGGCTCGAGGTATGGTTCCAGAGCTGCTCCATGTGAGGAAGAGGTTTGGACAACCATTTGTCGTGGCAAATCATACTGCTGGCAGTCGCACGAAGTTCGTGACAATGGTTAACAGTAGAATTTCGCGTAATTTAATGTGCAAACGTTAAATATCTTACGTGAAATTAATTTAATAGGTGGTATGGTTGCATGTAAAATTGGCGAACTTTTGGAAATTTCAAAATAGTCGTGTATCCCACTGTATCAATGACGTCACCACGAAATTATAGCTGGATGGGGGAAGGTAGGAACCAGCACCCTAACAGTTTGATTTCTTTTTGCATTAGTAAATTGGGTACCAAATGCATGCTGGAACGCGTAGAAATGCGGGTAATTTGTGGTGCCAAGAACATACCACTTTACAGTTCGTGATGGCTCGAGAATCCCTTCCCCAAATTTGTTTTGCAAAATTTTTCACAGTTGATTTTAAAAAATTTTGCGTTCATCCCAGCCCCCTTCTAAATGTAAATCGGGGCGGCGCTGCTACTGACATCTACATTTTCTTTGAGTTATCGCTGTATATCGCTTACCAAGATTTTTGCTATTCCCTTTTCCCTTTGTTTCTTTTTCACGGCAGCATTTTCATTCGAAACATTTGTGATAAAATCTTTTTGACGTCACAAATCTGGCATCTCGGTAGGGTCAAAATTTGTCGGGGGCACGAGCCGGCGGCAGTCACTTTCGAACTGGGGGCGGTCCCGACAGTGGGGACGCACACGAAAAGAAGCTGCCCCCGGTTCAACTGGTTCAATTTCGCCGTAATTTTCAGAAAAAATTTGTAGGGGAGGGGGGAGGCAAATTTTTCTGGAGGGGGAAAGAACCGGGGGTGTCGAAAATTTATGAGGGCGCGCAAGAACCGTGGGCGTCCTCGCCGGGAACAAGAGGCGGATCGACTGGGGTGGCGTTCCCACTAGCGAGAACCCACCAAACTATATCCAGCCTGTGGGTAGTCTATCCCGTTACTAGAATACTATATGCTATGGCTAGGAATAATTGCATGTGAGAGTAAGTATAAATTTACTCGCAGGCAGGTCAAAAATTACCTGCGCTTAGAGGCTACCCTCATTTAAGAATACGGGGCACGATGATAACTCGAGTTATCATTCTGTACGTTATATTTTTTTATTTTGATGAGAACTTTCGGCGATTCCTTTAAATGCGAAATTATTTAATCGGCCCGTGACGTAACTAATCACTGTGGCACATTCAGGATGCTTTAAGCATTATTTTATAAATTTTATATATATATATCAACTTTTTTTGGATAAAATTAATTTTAAACTTTATCAGCGATACCGCTACGTGGCTTATCATACAAATATTCCTATGTGACGACAATAGTTTTTTTTGAGAAATATATATATAACACAAAGAAAGGCTTTACATAATTGATTTAATTATTATATATTTTTATGAAGTTTCATTGTACTGTCGAATTTAATTTCACAATTAAGCACCAACACAAACAATTAGGAAACTATTTTTAGCTTTATTAGCAAAGATCTGACCTGATGGCAGTTGTTGGCAAATCAAAACTTTGGGACGTTTAAAACAATTACACGAGATAGTAGCTATAAAAGCGAAAGACTTGAACAGTAGCCGATGTCATTTTGTAATAATATCGTAGGCTGAAAGCAACGCAAGAACAATTAATACAAACAAATATGAATTTGGTGTTTGCAGTCGTTGTAGCGTTACTGTTTGCTTGCGTCAGGTACGTGTCATTACAAAAACCTAATAGTTTAAATACAATATCGATCTTGATTTACGAATCAAACACATTACACCGCAGAAAAAGTTGAGGGTAAGATTTGTCACAAATTGAGTCACAGTCAACTCAAGAAATGAAAGAGGACTGACTTGATTTGATCAAACCTGGACTCAACATTTCTGCAGTGTATAAATGGGCCGGATAGGTGACTATTGCAGGTAAAGTATTGTATACCGCTGGATGGTGCGGTGTAGACTATTGGTGGACAAAACTTTCACATGTTAGGTACGTTATGACGTGAACGCCGCATTAATTGAATGAGAGCCAAATAGTATAATTTGAAAAATCAAGCCGTATTGTAAAAGCAACGTTGTTTGTCGTGAAAGCTGGGCTGGTCCTTCAAATGCGACGGAACCCACGACGTTTGCAGAAGTTAAGAATGCAAGCCAACGCGAAGCAATAATTGCCTAGTAGACAATGCTGAAACGATCATTGTATTGCTTTGGCTTTTATAAAAAAATCATGGCTATAGTAGCTTACCAGAATCGTAAAGCCTTCGTTTATGAGTGAATATTGCCTTTAAGCAGCGCCCTTCGCATATTTAGTGCCCCTGCGTGGATAAGCTCCCGGTTCCAAAGCTTCCCGTTGTATACCGTACGTGTCCACCATCCCAAAGTTATTATAGTACATCACATTTTTTATAAAACATTGCTATTTGATCCGTTTATACCAAATTTATACAAATAACTTTTATCGCTGCATTAACTTAATTTGGGCAGTAAAGGGTTAAACGGAGATTGTCACAGCCGCAAATCATAGGCACATATCGGTCCCAAAACTCAGCGCATACACAAGAATTTTTCAAGTTGAACGGTAGTGTTTGTAAAGACTAAATTTGAAAACGTGAACACTGTTCAATCTTTTCTAGGTGTACTGCAACTCGAAGATAACGAAGTGTTCTTGAAAATTATCGAGCTAAAAATTTGAAGCATGATAATTATTCTACCACAAGTCAAATTTTGATCAAAATTTGTTCAATATTCAATGTTCAATTGCTTGGGATGTACTTGTTGTCAATTGTTCAGATAAAGCATCACCTTAAGATAAATTTGCATGACTTTAGTATCTAAAAATCCATGACATATCATATTTCTGTATTTTACTTTGATTTGATGTTTTGTTGATATTTTGCAGCGCCCAATACCCGGATGATGACGCTGCAGTGATCAGACGAGCGCAATCGATCCTACTTGAAGAAACACAAAATCTTGCTGTTGCTTTCGGTGGAGTAAGAATAAGAATTGTTCCTGTTTTCCATGTGTACACGGCATAAACTTTGAGTCAAATATTCATTCACTCCCAATTCAAACCCTAAACTTGAGTCAAAGTTAACCCAAATCTTGAGTTTAATTTCGACCCAATTTGAAATCAGTACTGTGCTATTGAATCAAAACCTGACTCTACGCTTTTGCAGCATGATAGTCAATTTTACCAGAACGTAGAAGTAGGATTTCGAGTCCTGTGAACGGCCAAAAATTATCGACCGGCCATTGACAATTTTCGTCTGCTAACAGCCACGAAAGACGTTGACCGGCCGTTAATAACAATGAATATTTTAGACCGTGGTCACGAAACCACTGTTCCGGCTGGCCGAAACCTATGTCCCGAAACAATGTGCAATAAACTACATTACCATCGTTTTTTTTATATTCTGAATTGCATTTTCATATCCTGAGAATATTGCAGTTTCATAAAGCACAACCAATTCCCAAAATTACAATTTTCAATTTGCACGTATATATCTGTATGCATCTTATATATTTTTTTTCGTATACCTACGGTTTGTTTAGCTCAAATATTGCTCAATTTGAGGGAAAGAAAGCAGTATCTGAGCCAAAAGTTGACTCAGAGAGTCAAACTATTTATATATATAGATGCCTCAAAATTGGTTAAATTTGACTTAATTATAACAGTCAAGTTTATAAGCATGGGTACTACTACTCGTTTAACCTACGGTCTGGTGCCCAACGCGCGGGGTACACGGGTAGTTCGTCCGGAACCCGGTCACAAGTCAGCTGGGTACGCAACTGCCCGGGTATTTAGATATTCAGGATGTTACCGGGACTTTATTTTTCGCTGTTCTACGGGAAATTTAATTGTCCTCTTGACTTAAAAAATATGGCTGACCTAAAAGCGATATAAGTGAAGTAGAAGTATGCAGCGTATGAACATTTATTTTAATACACATGATTCACATGAAGTCCAAGTTACTATTTTGAAAACCAGTGATTTTAATTTGGACACAAGGCTTCTTTTAATACGGACAATAACGAATTCTTATTGCTAAAGATATCGCTCACCGGTATGTGTCTCGTATGTTACAACAAATAGAGAATATACCTCGTATTCCCAAATTAATAGGTTTCGTTGCAAAAATATAGAAATCAAAACAGCAACGCAATGAGAAATTTAGTAAATAACTACAAATGTTTGTTCTAGAAATTTTGGTGTGAATCTAAGCAAGTAAGTTACAAAAAACTAATGAAGTCATGCTCGATTCCGCAAAGCATAGCTTTTACATTAGGGTATATCCATCCTTGGGCAAGGTCTGAAGTTTCAGGCGTGATATCAGGTGCTTCGGGTATGGGAGAATGGAGAAGGTCGTCACCTGGAGGGATCAACCAGTATAGATGCAAATAGCAGTATTTGAACTGAATATGGTGTTGAACTAGGAGTTGATTAACCCTGGCGCATGGAAACAGCAACATACAAATAAATGCTTTTAACAATATGTGTTCATGGTACAACACAATGTAACAAAATTATCGATATTCGCGTATTCGTTAGTAAGTTGTAGTCATTGTTGCAATAAAAATCTGCATTACTAACCGATAATATCCGATTTAGAACTCGATGCCCATGCGTACAAGGTTACTCGATTTGAGTTGATCATTTTTAAGACCAAGCTTGAGTTAGCTTTGCCTCAATTTGAATCAAAACGTGGGCTCAATGTCTATTCAGTGAGTTGAAACATGTATAGCTCGAGCAAAAGATCAAGGAATTCAAAATTCGTATTTTGGGACAACCAAGCATTAGTTGTGATCATGCTGTACGTTGGTGTTGACCAGATCGGTTTGGCAACATATTAATTATGTATAACTAGTCGGTATGGAACTACATTTAAGAGCGGAGCTTGGGCTGTGGCATTACGAATGTACTCAATTTTATGTTCTTGTAACTACGTTGCATAGGGCTTTATCATTGGTAAAAATATTATATTTGAATTCTTCGACCCAAAAAACCCTATAATGGTTTGATCGAAACTATTCTATTTCAATAAATAACACAAATATTGCAAAATTCTCTATTTTAGCTGCATAAAATTAACTAATTAGCTAATTACTAATTAACCACTCAAAATTTTTTAATCCCAAATATCAGGTGCACACTCTGAATAGGCTTTCAAACAAAAAAAAGTTTTTTTAAATCGGTTCAATGGTTCTTGAGATCCGTCGGACCGAACGAACGAACGAACGAACGGACATCGACCTTTTCACTCCCAGACAGAAAATAAAAACGCTTCGCTCAGCTTCGCCGAGCTCCGCTCAATAAAAATATATGTTCCAGCAAGCTACATTCTTATATTCAATTTTGTGGATAGAGTAAGGTGCTCGAAGCTTATATTTCCTGATAAATTTTTCCGATACTTTGTGTTTGACATATTTTATAACGTGGTAATGATACTATTCATTTATATATATATAATTTTCAGTATTTAGGATCTTTAGTTCAAATATCTATGGCAGATAACACCCGCTTAACTATTATTTGTATAGAACGCCACTGTAAAATAACGGCTGAGCCAAGATGAGGCAAGTTTGGTTTAAAACGAGTCATCAAAATATCATTCTTCGTCGGTCTTCTAAGCCACACATTGGCCCTACATGCTGGAATGCCAGCAAATCAAAGCTGAAACAAAATCTGATTTCATCTTTATCTATACTTTATCTTTCACCAAACCATATATTATGGTGAAACGGAGTCTTGGATAGAATATTATATACCTAGATATACATTTGTTCCCACCTTGATTTCTTGGTGGTCAGTTTGTCTCCCCACCCACTTTCGTTCAGATGGGGGACATTGTCCCCCACCACGAAATCGAGGGGGGACAAATTATCCTCCATCACGAAATCGGAGGACATTTGTCCTCACCCGCATGAAATGCAGGGGGACCCATGAACTGTCCCTAATAAAATACATGCGGACAGCGCGAAACGCACCGCGTCATCCTTAGAGATTTAACACGCAACAGCTGAAGGGTGTCATATTTTTTGGTAGAACACTTGATATAACTAATTATATATACAATGGTTATATATCACTGTATCCAAAATGATACATACATACGCATGTAGTATTTGTTTTTAGCCTGACACAAAGCTCGCGTCGAAAGAAGAATTTGAATCGTTCAAGGGTCAATACGGAAAATCATATTCAACTCAAGAAGAATCCGAGCTCCGATTTCAAATCTTTCGACTGAATAAATATCTTGCGACGCGCTATCAACTATTCGAGCAAGGTTAATGATAAACAGTTTAGATGGTCTGACATTATATACTTTTAGAATTAGTTTAATAATCTGTTTATTCATTTGCCAAAGGGATTAATCCTATTATATTGGTTGAAATGCTATAGACAAAACAACGAAATTATTACATAACTAGAGACTGATCTAGATCTGATCTGATCTGATCTGATCTAGATCTGATCTAGAGAATCTGATTCTGTTTTCATTTTTCGTTCTTTCAAATATTATTACTATAGTCCGAATTTTTCGGTACTTAGGGATTCGACGACGTAGACACTTCATATATATATTATATACATCTATACGTTTATGTATATATGTATGCATGTCATTATATTTGATTCCAGGAACGGCCCAATATGGTGTAACGAAATTCATGGACCTGTCTCCTGACGAATTTAAACTCATGTATCGGAATGCTCAGTTCGATCTGAAACCAGCAACTGAAGCAGAAATTCCTGAAGGTACCGCACCGGAATCAGTGGACTGGCGAACAAAAGGAGCTGTAACACCTGTCAAAAATCAAGGTTTGCACAAAAAAATTATGGATATTTACACTTAATTGGAAACGAAACAACAAAGTCAGCGGAGTTGCCTCTTAAAATACTCAATGATGCAAAAATGGTTTTGCGTGTCAGTAAAACAATCCAAACTAAATTAGAATAACCAAAACCAGATAGATGAATTTTCTAAATTTTCTGAATGCATTTTTGTATCTGATTTTGCATTTCCTGCAACGCAAAGCTCTTTAAACTATTAAAAATTTTTAAACAGCCACCCTTTGAAGCACTTTATCAGTTCGCCGCGCGGGATCGTCTAGAATTCCCAAATATATAATACTTAGAAGCCCGATACAAAGCGATGGGATCACAGAATCGTATCATCGAGTATTACCAAAATGTTTAAATAAATATAGTCGCACTTCGGTATAGAAATGCTATGTAGAATGCGGCGTTTAAGTTATAAAGGACCTCCATATGGAAATTTTATCCCCCCTGGGTATTTCTACCACCATCCAGTGTACGGCGCCTTGGACACCATGGTGTTTCTGAAGGTAATTTAAGATAGTATACATAGGTAAAGCAGTATCGATAATGGTATGAAAATTTATGTGGTGCCAGCTACACCATGCTGTTATTTACACACCTTATATAATGTGTGCTTGACACCGTCAGTAAGAAACAATAGTTAGATTTAGACACTATTGGACGGTGTGGTCTAGACTATCTGGGCACAAGTCTTCCATATTGGTTGTCCATTATAATGTAAACACTGCATTAGTTAAGCTTCTATTATAATAGATAATCATGAATGCAACGAGATTTTTAATAGATATCTATTATACCTACACTTGATGCATACCTAGCATTAAACCTCACTTAGTAATGATGCATCGGCTTTTTCACAATCCCTCAGGATGGTGGTGTATAAGATATTTGACTGTTGAATTTGTATTACACTCATTATATGTTTCTATACACAGTACATACCATATAATATATAGGTGAAACTTAGCAGTTGCGGTAGTTTTTAATTGAGCATAAAACTTTTAAAATAAATCGTACAATAGTGATCCAGGTGGTGAGGCACTGACATGGTTCCCGACTTTTGTTAGACTGTTCATTATGAGCTTGTTATCGTTCAATGCGCAATCTGATCATATTGCAATACATTACATACCAATCCGATAGCTTATGCTAACCACGATAGAGTATGCTTGAAAATGACGTGCGAGCAACGATTCGATTGTGCAATTAAGACTAATTGAACTGCAATCTGAAAAGGAAATTATGTCGGCATGAACCTGAGCAACCTTTTAAGTGCGAATCGCAACATATGTAAATTATATTTGCGCCTACTTTGCATAAAGAAGCTTACATATATTTAACACCACAAACGCTTTCCTAAAAAACTCAGAGAATGCATTCGTTGCTAGGCATTTGGACCAGAAAAACACATGAGATCTTCAGTATACTAACTGCTAAGAACAACTTGGGCATGAACATCGGTTTCAAAGTATTTTCAAAACCCCAGCCACTGTGTCTAGCGAACCAGTACTGATCTCTACCCGTTTCACCCGCTACTGATCTCTACCCGTTACACCCGTTTCACCCGCTACTGATCTCTACCCGTTTCACCCGTTACTGATCTCTACCTGTTACACCCGCTGTGACATACTACTCCTATCAAACTAAATGGTTTTGTATGAAGTTAAATTAATTGAAATCAGGACAACCTGTTCAATTGTTGGTTACCTATGACTAAATCTGGTTGTTAAGAGTGATTTGAGCCTAATCAAATCGATCCATCTATTCCCAGATAATATATGCTATATTTCACAAAGACATTTATATATATAGTGGTTTTAGCTCATAATACTGATCATAAAACCGGTGTTTCTGCATGCTACCGGCCTATAGCATTACTAAATCATGCACTAAATGGTTCGTGGTGTAGCACTGTATAAAGGTATTTGTCCATTATAAGTCGAAGACAACACTGACAGCAGTGCTTTACAGAAACTGTTCTGTGCGACTGCACATTGTCTTTGCGGTTATACGTTTAGTTTCCTATGGTTCCCTATTAGCCATGGTACTTAATAAAAGACTGACAATTCAATTATTTTTTCAGGACAGTGCGGTTCGTGCTGGGCATTCTCGACAACGGGAAACATTGAAGGTCAGTGGTTCATCAAGAAGAATCAACTCATCTCGTTGTCCGAGCAGGAACTTGTTGACTGTGATAAAGTCGATGAGGGGTAATAGCATAGTATTTTATTTACGTTTCGTCACTTAAACAGATATTGCACGCCGCCACATTTAAATCGTATATCATCATGTTTAAGCTTTAACAAGTCAGAGTTTTCCGTGGTATATGGCCATATTTTTGTTTGCTGTACCTTGCATGTTTTTTGCCACGTTTGATTTACTGAAAAATATAAGTTTTGCAAGCTTACTCAACATAACATTCCAAACCGTTGCCAAAAAACCTAAAGATGATGTCTGAATTGAATCGGTAAAGTAGCTGCCCAAATAATTTTAGATTTTCCGAATCCTATACGTATTTGCTATGCAATTTCCTTCTTTGTTGTTTAAACTGGTCACCTCTCGGTCGATAACTTCGTAAATCCTGTCGTGCCGTAGTTTCATAAAATGTTCTAATAAAGGAGCATTTTAGCAATAAGGGACATAACTTCAAAGTCCCTCAATAGCGAGTTTGATGGCAAATGGTATTTAGGAACAAATAGTCAATGCATGCCTGTCAAATTGAAAAGTGAGATTAGACACTAGAAATAATTTTCATAATTTTCTTTACATTTGAAACTGTACAATATCTGAATATTTTATTTTGGTATCGACGTTGTTTTCAAATCAAGTTGTTAATCATGTTTGTGCTATACTGAATTTCCGACCTTAAATGTCCCACAAGTCCGTTTTGTTGGGTCCGGTAATAAAGGACATTACAGAAAATTATTTGTGTCACGTTCATATCCTTTTTCATAAAAATCATCTTTTTTCAGTCTGAAATTGAGGCCTGACTCCATTACCGCTTCCTGCATTTCTGTTCCCTTGGAACTTCCAAGATAATTGGGAAAACCAACAATTGTCCCTCAGTTCCATATTGAAGCAAAATTGAGTGTCCCTTAATGCACGCGTCTACTATATTGCAGACGCGCGTATTAAACGACACTAAATTCTGTGAAATCTGATCTATTAAATTTAGGCACAATTATTTTTTATTCCAATTATCATGAAAAGTGGCAAACGCATAGAAATGCAGTTGACGTCAATGTACTCCGAACATAATTTTAGACCCCAAAAATGTTATCTTATTAAAAAGATATATAAATTAAATGTGTCACGAATAATATACACTGGAGGAGTTTAAGAGCATTGTATTTTTATCGTAAGGTTTCGTTTACCCTCAAACGGCGGCTTACGATATCACTGACCACTTGAGTCTTCGAATGTATTAGCATCATTTGTTCCCGGGTTATTATCACGAATTGTAGAAGAACTATGTTTTTTTAGGTTCTAAGCATAATTGAGTTGTTAAAACGATATTGAGCAAAAACAAATATCTCAGTCATCGCATTAACTGAATGCTACAGAAATGATTGCTATGACATGCTGTCATGCCTCAAATTAATATCTGATATTACTAGTCCGTCGCACTGAAGGATCGAGCGACCCCAAATGAACATGGAACAGAAGAAAAATTTCGATAACCATTTTTTAGAAATTTTAAGAATCTATGTTTTGCTCGCTTTTATTATCAAATACAACGCAACCAACTTTCACAACTCACTGCGGAAACGGTAACTGAAAACCATTTTGATTTTTGTGGTTTGTTCTAGATGTAACGGTGGACTTCCGTCACAAGCGTACAAAGAAATTATTCGCCTCGGTGGTCTAATGCCCGAATCGGACTACAAATATACCGCCCGCGATGGAACCTGTAAATTTGATAAATCCAAAGTTGCTGTAACTATTTCGGGACAACAGGCTATTAGTAAGGTTAGTCCGAACCAGCCACGGATACTTCATACTGTTATTCGATATCCTACATATAATGAATACGGCCTATGTCAATTTTAGGGGCCGGTGTCGTATGATATTTGGCCCCCCTGAATAGTGTGCGCCCTATAAGGCATGATATTTGGCCTCCTTTTAAATTTTGCCCCACCCCCCCCCCATGATATTTGGCCCCCTTGAATTATAGAGTATAATATTTGGCCCCCGTGATATTTGCCCCCCCCCCCCCAACAGGGTAGATAGCGTTATATCGCCGACTTGTTTTATATTAACGTTTTTATTTCCAGACAGTATTGCAAATACTAATAATACAACTAGTTTGATATATACAGTTTCACATGGACTTCTTCGAATATGAACAATATGTCACATATATGGATGGTGTTCAAAGTGGTCAGGCTCGGTACCCATCCGATGATATGACAAAGCAAGAGAAGCGCAATTTTCGTAAAAGATACATCCCCTTTTTAGTGATGGATGTCGATGGCAAAAGATACTGTTTCAAAAAGAAAAAGAACCAAAACGGCCAACAAGAGTGGTAACATTGGACGAGAAGCATCATGTTCTGGAAGAAATTCACTGCAGCGATATTGGCGGTTCACACTTCGGAATTAATGCTACAACTACTAAGATAGCTGAGCGGTTTTATTGGAAAGGTTACACAAGTGACGTGAAAATTTTATTTCAAAACGCAACTCTTGTCAGCTCAGCAACCCCCAGTTAAGCCAGCACCCTCACAACTGCACCCAATACA
>JASANE010028287.1:0-44504 GCA_030248225.1 Trileptium ribeirensis
ATTAATGCTTGCGAAAGACAGTACTCTTATATTTACAATTATTATATTACATTATATCATATTATTACATTATTTCATTGCAGCGTATAAAAAATTGCTACGCAATTGGACTCAGTGTCAGGTTATATGCGATAGCAGCTAAATTGGCCTCATTTATGGACTATATACTGTTCAAAATCCTGCCGCAACGGCTGAAACCCGCCGCTACGCTGTGTATATTTTAGGAACCGGAACGACTGCTCAAAATAATTGTCTGAAACGCTAATAGTAGGATTACACTTTTAAACAACCTCGTAAACCATATAGCCCCTCTGACGTCTCGCACGCAATTCTTCCAGACTCTGCCCGCTGAAAGTGCTGGAGAAAAATGCTAAGGACTTTATGAATCATAGATTAGAAAACTATCAGGAAAAATTGACGGAAATGAGGAAAATTATGAAAAAATAGGCGAAAAATTGCTGATTAACTTTCTGCCGCACATCCGCCGTGTAGTCCCCAATTCCCCTTCAAAACCATCTAGCCCTAAGCCGAAGGGCCCTGGGTACCTGTTGTGAAAGTAATACAATAACAGGTCTGACCTTGTACGAACTTGAACTTCGAGATAACTCACTGCAACTCCTAGTCTGTACAAGAGTGCGCGTTCTCAAAATTCCACAGTTTATTGAGTAGTCGGTAAGTTACGGCTTACGGACCTGGAAAGAATGCTCGCGGTCTAGAGCGAAACATTTTCCAAATTATACTCGCTGAAACATAATATAGATATGTGCAACCATTATGACTACAATTTGCTTCTGCTTTTTTCAGTTTTTCCGGTTCTGGAAGTTTTTGTTTAATATTTATTTTAAATTAAGGCCTGTTGAGTCGGAGTATCGATAATCCAGAACCGTTAGATGCGTATATTATACAAATAGTCTATTTCAAAACTTGCTTAGAACAAGTCGAATGTCATTTAATTTATAGCTTTAATTTCATTAAACATATCTTAGTGGAATCATTTATCACGTATTTACGATAAAGTATTTATAACAAACTTTGCCATTCAAACAAGATTCTGAAACCTGATTGACACGGTCCACCAAGGGACCAAGCGCGATCAGATTTTTATATATTACTGTTCTACCTGTACTTCATACTGGTTTACTGCTAAATGCTTTAATAATCAAATCAGGCAGGCTTTAATCAAATAACCCCTAACGGTAAATACATAGCCAAATGTGCATACATTTGTAACTGCATATACAATATAAAACTTATACTAAAACTGTGTCACAAATTTGCTAAAACATGGTCTCCCGTGCATTCATAGATATCAGTATGGACAGGTATGGACCTTGTTCATTTAAGCTTGTGCTGTGTCACAATTCGTCATTTGAGCTGATAACAACAGTACGTAGCAATCTCTAAAGTCGCATTATGAGATCATGTCAATGACACTTTGTGTCTTTAGACGCATTGTTACAACTGTGTCTGAAGTTGTAAGTAGATAGGAAATAGCTTCATGTAAAATATACAATATTTAGCATAGCCATTTTATATTGCCATTCATTTTATGTACCAGGAGTGCTTCGTTTCATCCGATTTATGGTAATTGTTTTACGTTCAACGGGAACATTTCTAACAGGATTACAAGTCGAAGAGCCGGAATGAATCATGGTAACGCAATTTTAATGCACATAATTTTTTTCTCTACCTAAACATTTTGTACAAAACATTGTGCAAATATTATTTTGAAGCAAATATGATAGTTCCAGATATCAGAAAATGTCTACAGAGGTAAGACTTGAGGCCACTACCTTAGGTTTTTCATAGTGCACATATTTTCTCATATTCAGATATTAGCCAGAAAACTATGACAAAATGAAACTTGCCGCGATGAGTCATATATTTGAAATATCTATAGAAATAGAGTGGTTTAGTAAGAGGCTAGATTCAAGTTGACGACTATCGATGTATAACTTTGCAGCATGAGTTTTGTACTACTTCAAGATTCTTCCATTCGTGACTATTGTCAGAATCGAAGTAGGTCGTCAGATTAGTATATAATTCACTAATCAGTGAGTAAATTGTAGTAAAACTATAGAAAAATAAAAAAAATACATTGCTAGCCATCTAACGATTCCTTACAAGAATTGAATATTTTTGGCGCTGTGCCAGGATGTGCCGACCTGGTAAATCATGGGGGAAAGTGTCACATTCCTTCCCCTCACACTCCCTGGTTTTCAAGTAGTAGTAGGTTGGGGCATTTTTGATCTACTGGTTATTGTTATAAGAAGGTCTTTCAATACATATAAGTTGACCTGTCTTAGCAACAGTGCATTTAGACAGTTTTATAGAAGAGTATTATAACTTGCCATACCACTGCAATTTACGGTATCAGATGATGTGGTCGTTATTTGGCTTACCCTTCCCTCAAAGTTTCTTGTTAGAGTACCTTAAGGATCCTTGCGGTGGAGGGGGTAGCAGGTATACGTCACAACAAACAATCACATTAAAACACCAGTATCTGCATCAAGTGATTGCTCCACTTGCTCAAATCTCATTGGTTATTTACGACTCGATAGCTGCTACTACTCAAGGAGCCTTACCTTGGGTGTATCCTATGCCCAAACAACATTGGCAGTGAACCTTTGTAATTATTGCGGGAAGTGCTAAGCTGGAAAACGATCACGTCATCTCATAACGTAAACTAACTGAGTGTTACAGGGTGTCATACTCTTCTACAAGATTAAATCATGAAGTCTTGGTCTAAGTCATTTTCACTTTGCTTATCTTTATTTTTAGAGTAAAATTGTTTGTTGCAAGTAGCGAACTGGATTCTAGACTGGTGTCTTTGTATTTTCGGGTAGCGCCTCCCCAACTTGTAAATTTTGAAGATACAGGGATTCAACGAGCAGGATCAGAAAATGACATTTATCACAAAAATTCTGCTTTATTTGAAGTTCCAATGGTGCCAAAACATTTTGATTTTTTTGTTTTAAATGTATAATTTTATTTATTCAAACCATCTTGCAGAGCTAAGTCGAATGGTGGCAGAATTAGCTGATAGGCTCGCGGGTTAACGACTAATGCCCAGGCTAAGACTTAGTCTTTAATTTTGCGACTTCACACAACTAGAAATAACTCCATAGTGAACGATTCAGCTAATTTTACCACCATTCGACTCAGTTTCTCAATGCGGTTTTATGAATACACAAAATGATACACTTAAATCATAGAATTCAAAATTTTTAAGTACCAAGAGGAAACCACAAAGAATCACTGAGAACCCAAACACTCGTAAAAAAGACTTTTTGTCATAACTGTCGCCGAATGGACTTTTTCTTAACCAGCTCGTCGAATCGTCGCTGAGTCGAATGGTGTTTGCTAAGATTATCGCTGTATCTTCAAAATTATCTGATTTCCGGGGTGGAATAGCCGATAATACCCCCGGAGTGACATAATAGTATCGTTGTTTTAAGCCTTTCATACCCAACGCTGCTAGGTAAACTGGCGTATTGCGAAGCGTAGTGATAAATAGGTTTTCCGCATGACGTATTTCTGCACATGCCCAGTTGTTCACTCGCTTGGAAAAATCTTTTTATGAAACTGAGCAGCAGCTCCTAGACAACACAATGGCTTGCGTACACCGCTTACACTCAAAAAAACCGCGCTCGATACCTAGGGTTGGATTTTTCCATCGACCGCACAATAATAAATCCAAATCGGTCGTTAAATGTTTATTGAATAATGGTTTTTCTTGAGGGACTTGAATCATTTTGTATTGTATATGAAAGTCTTATTTGCCTTTTGGACTGCAAAAAATTAAAAACAAATCACCAATTAAAGCAAATCATAATTGTTGTGACTATAAATTCTATTTTAACAAATACTTGATAGCATAATAAGTTCATAGTGTCGCTTGTTTGCTTCGAAGACGGGGTAGTAAGATGACATTACTGTTACTATGTAAAATATTGATAAAAATAAATATACAAAAAACAACATAAAAAATAAGCTCATAGTATCGCTTGTTTACTTCGAAGACGGGGTAGTAAGATGACATTACAGTTACTATGTAAAATATTGATAAAAATAAACATACAAAAACAACATAAAAAATAAGCTCATAGTATCGCTTGTTTACTTCGAAGACGGTGTAGTAAGATGACATTACTATTACTATGTAAAATATTGATAAAAATAAACATACAAAAACAACATAAAAAATAAGCTCATAGTATCGCTTGTTTACTTCGAAGACGGGATAGTAAGATGACATTACTGTTACTATGTAAAATATTGATAAAAATAAACATACAAAAAACAACATAAAAAATAAGCTCATAGTATCGCTTGTTTACTTCGAAGACGGGGTAGTAAAATGACATTACTGTTACTATGTAAAATATTGACAAAAATAAACATACAAAAATCAACATAAAAAATAAGCTCATAGTATCGCTTGTTTACTTCGAAGACGGGGTAGTAAGATGACATTACTGTTACTATGTAAAATATTGATAAAAGTAAACATACAAAAAACAACATAAAGTAACTATATTATTATACAACACAGGTGTTCATATCTCCAACCACATTAGCGCTTTGGTACATTAAATTGGTGAAAATACACCATTTTTGTATTGTATGTGAACTATTTGCTATTTTTTTGTATTTTAGATTTGAACGTGGTACTAGATGCGAGACCAGATCTGTATATGAGCTTGGCCGATACTGCTGGATTTAAAATTGTTTTTCATACACCAAACACGGCACCATTGCCAGAATATGAAGGGCACAGCGTGTTACCCCAATTTAACAACGTGTTTTCTTTATCTTATGTGAGTTTGCTAATGCGATAACGTTAGCGCTACTATTTTTTGCAGCTACAACAAGAGTGTGAGGTCACAAATTTAAAATTCTGAAGCATTCCGTTTGCACATTTTGAATTCTGATTCCTCATTATAATAATTAGCGTTATCACGGGCCCACCAAAAATAGAGACGGTAGGGCCATATACACCCCTAACGTCCACCACGGGGTAATGTTGGAATATTTGGACGTACCATAGTCATTATGCACTGTTGTCATCAATAATCACTTTCCTTAGTCAGATTCGTATCGGTTGACGAATAAACAACGTCCTAGTGAAGCTGAGCATTCTTCTATTGCGATGAATGACGCCCTATCTAAGAAAGCATTTTAAAACGCCAATTCGTTGAAACATATAAAGGTAATATTGCGTTCACGTCATAGTGTCCCCGTTTGAAACTTATGTACACCGCACGAAATCTCGCAGACCGTACAGAACACACTGTGGCTGACACCGTACAAATTTATTAAATATTTTAAACAGTAAATTGCTGACCGTTTTGGCGGGATACATATGTTGTGACAGACATCATCTAATATTTCACATTTGTCAAGGATGTGGCGGACGCCTCCATGCCTATTTCTTAATGGTATAGACAGCATCATACGTATCTATTTTCGTAGACTGATAGTTGGGATACCGTTAGCAAATAATAAGCGTTTGTTACATTAGTTTACTTTTACTCGCTTAAAGTATTATTTGCATCTGCAACGCTAGGCTCTTGCTTATGGTGTCAGCCAATAGGTTGACGATGTCGGTGACACCAGTCAAAACTACCGAGCACGCCTCAACTCGAAAAGTATCTAATAGACGGTGTCAAGAATATTATCGGCTTTTGCAATATGGTGTTAACGTGACTGACGCTATATGCATTGTGTAGTCTACACTACATGAATACAAGAGTTCCAAACAACGGGGCATTATAACGTGAACCCCGCACAGCTACAAATTATACAAGACTTCAATAGCATTAACCTTAAACGACACTGCGAATGAAGTAACATTTTTTCATTTTTTGAATAAAGGTGTAGAAATCCAAGCCATCGCAACGACACAAGTTCCCTACACTACGCGTTGGAATATGTGCATATGCCTATCTGTGTTTCGTAATTCTAATATTTCTAATTTCCTACAGTCAAGTTTGCTGAATTTTCCTAATACTTAAGCGGTTTTCAACGCGAGTTGAATAAACCAACATGTATCTGTTTGTTTAATGTATGTGATATTAAAGTGTCTTGTTTTATTGCCGACGATGCAATAGATAATATATCCAATGTTTTAAGGCGGAAGTGAAATGCATGCCTTACCGTCCTCGATATACTAAGCCTTAGTCTTAGCCTAAACTAAGGTCACTAAATGAGCCATATACTAAGCCTAAGCCTAAGTCGGGGGTGCCGCCCCTGAACCCCTGCTCTAAGCTGTTACTTTTCTAACGATATAACGTCCGGGCCCTAAAGGGGGCATGTGCCGATTATATGATGCGACTTGAAATAATACATTCTCACGGCCTTAAAGATAAATTTTTATGTATTTTAAGTAAACGGCTCAGGTTGATCCGGTTCCGCGTTATTGAAATTTTTCATCACTAATTCCAAAGAGCTATGGTGGTTTGTCTTATAAATATGATGGCTTCATAAACTTCTGCTAGTAAAAAATAAATTTTGAGCATAAACTCAACTTACGATACCTCTCACAGCTGTTAATCTGATATATTTTGTATTTAAGACAGTACTTGATGTTATACGACCACCAATCGGATCATGTATTAATGACACGAGCGAAGTCGATTACTTTTATGAAGGCGCATACTCGACGTTTGTAAGTTGGCACAAAGACTATTCTGTTAGAAAAAACCTCATCTAAAGCTAACATCAGTCATCATAACTACAGGACAATACGGTATACTTCTTCATATTTATATCTTTATGCTATTCCGGAGTGGGATAGTGGATGAACTAAGTAGAGATGGTCTGATACAAGAACCTTGAGACAAGAAGTCTATGATCCTGTAAGTATATCTGTGGGTAGAACGCGATTGGAAGAAAAAAAGACTTTTATAGAACATAAAAGAATATGCAGCAATAGCACTACCCTGTACATAGACGAGGGTATACTTTTATAAACCCAGTAGACTTAAGGCGTGCTCAGCCGATCAAACTTTTTGCTCAAATTTTGATCAAAATCAGACGGTTATTTTTATATAAAATTGCGATATTTCAAAATTTGAGATAAAATTTGAGCTCAAACTTTTTCAGGTAACACATCTCGTTGATAATTGGCTAGAAAAATGTTCTTGAAAAGCTTGAACAGTATCCGCACGTTCAAACTTGCAACAAATGCAAAAACTCGAGCAAAAAGTTTAAGCGTATGAACACGACTTCACTTAAAGATTTCTTTGGAAGCTAAATAAAGATCGGCTTAAAACTGTCATGATATATCTACAGTTCACGGGATGTTTAAGCATATATAATAGGTTTAGTAGATAATAATCTATGCACATTGTGGATAAGCATCCGAAATATCTAAGTATTTGATAATGGCCTGTATAAAGTTAAACGAGTTACGAAAGAAATTCTTCGGTACAGAGAATTAAATGACCATAGATAAAGACGGCCATAATTTGAACATGTTTAGCACTCGCACGTTACGTGACGAATATTGTCCGATACAATTAAACTTAGTCTTGGGGTGCTTGCTGAAAAGGACCACAGTGGTCCTGTCAAGTTTCTATATCCCGGCTTATCAGCTATCTATCTATGCGTCTACTTCTTTATTGTACCCATTACCTAGATATGTTGGTATCAGCAAACATATTCTAACTAACGGGAGAAACGTTAAATTAGTCATTACCCTATAATGATTTGAGCGGACCAGACTTTATTCTAACTAACGCTCTGCCCCGCTGCCTGTTGTTGGAGAGCTCTACTTCATTCCTGTTGTTGCTGCTGCGTTTCATAGATTTGTAAGGGCTTCGCTTGATCGTGCCTAGGTCCGGAACGTTGCAATTGCTCCGTTCCACTTTGACTATTTCAAGCGCTCCGCTTCGAAGACTTGGAAACACGTCGTTCATTTGCTGAAAATACAAAGCGCTCCATTATATTTTGACATTAGATTTAGCATTATCGAAAACCCCCAGGCCTTAATTTATGAATAGTTCTATCTCTAAGCCTAGCTTGATTTATGAATCGAATCAGCATCCTTGTGAAAAACTTTCCCTCAGACATGATTTGTTACTTTGTTCCACGACAATAAAATTATACTTCGGCCACTAAAGTTGACATGGGCCGTGGTGATTAAGGGTATTTGTGTTGGTGCGATCATTGAAAAATTTCTGGCCGTGCTAGAGCGCTAAAGAACGCTCGAAATCTGTCTGAAGTATTCAAGCCACACTGCAAATTAAGGCCTAGCGTTCTGATCCAGGTCCAGGGTGGGGTCCGGACCATTCCGCATCTCTCCTCAGCATATTACCAATATGACCTGAATTGTGTTTCAAAGCGAATAAATCTTTGGTCAAAACTATGTCATTCCCTGAAAGATCGATTTCAGCATACATTGCAATCGATTACGGGGCAGTAGCTTTACTCAGTCACTTATATATGACCAAGATTACCGGCACGATCTATATACTGTTGCCATGCGTCACATATTATCAGTTCTGTATATTCGGGGACCGTATAGATATCACGAGGTATAATAATGACTGCCAGTGAAGCGCCAAATCGCAGGTTAGAATAACATCACAAATTTCCAACCATTTCAAGCTGGCTCTTGGTACAGTGGCTAGCTCTCCTGCTGCACAAGCGGAAGGTTCGGCGTTCGATCAGCCGGTTGACGAATTGTTTACTTTGAGCGGAAGACCTCGGTAATCGCTGGGACTGCTATGATATGCTGTATATAGCTCAATGAATCAAGTTATAGTCATTTTATTTTGAATAGAATTGTGTATATATAACAACGTAACTATTTTTAATCATCATAGCTGCTCATAGGGGTATATCATACTCCCGAGGCTGCGACCCCGCAAGATACCGACGCTTCCTCCCGAGGCTTCGACCCCACCCCTTCCCACCCTGCATCTCTCACCCTGCCTCCCCTCTCCCCGAAGCCCCTATCGCCCGCCATTATATGCAAAAATTTTAGCAAATTTTACCAAAAAATCGCAATTTATAACCTGGTATAATCAAACATCGTGGCTTTCAACGGTTAACATCCGTTGTAACGCTTTCACACATGAAATATGCAATGGTTGGTTTGTTGTAATAGTTTAATGATTTTGGAGTTGCACCATGTGACAATGTCATGATTGTACTTATGCCTGTTCATAAATTTCGATTAAAATATTATATGAAAACTCTGAAAAGAACACCGTTACATTATTCGACATTGCTTTGCGTTCTAAACCACCGGCTTGAACGCGAAAATGTTTCTAGACCACCGATTTAAACATAACATTCATATGTTCTTTAAACAACCAAATTTACGCACATTCATGTTTTTTGGACCACGAAATCCAGATCATCAGGTTTTTCGAACACAGACCCCTATGTACGTAAGTTTGTATTTTTAAAAACTTATGCATTATTATACTTAAGATTCATCAAACATCCTATTTTGTAAATAACCAATATCGAATCACAAATCTTGTTAAGGAAAAATGCTTAATTTCGTTCGGTTTTTATCTAGCTGAAAATTAACAAAATCATATCTAAGCGCCAGAAATTGTACACAGCGTGCGAACAGAATTTTGGCAAATTTCAATTTGCAGAAATTCTGTTTCTTTATGACTATCACCTTTGTAGCTGGATTATTTAGTACTCGCAAACAACGTTAGTATAATAATGACGTCACCAACAAATCGGTCCTGTAGTGGATAAGCTCGCTCTGTTTGCGAACAAAATGTTTTTATTTCAAATCAGACAAATTTTCGTTCGCAAAACTTTCGGTAATTTTACTGGAATTTTCGCGAACGCAAAGCGACTACATTTGAATCGTACTAAAGTATGTTTTGCGCAGAATTTCAATCGTTCTGTAACAATTTTATGCGAAATTAGAAAACAACATAGTTGTTGGCGTCACCTCGCGCATTATCCCCGCCGTGGGCTTTCGCATAGACATGAATTTTTGTATTTGATGGTCTAAAAACCTGGAAAGGCCTGAATTTAGTACCATAAAAACTGGAAGGGGTCCGGATTTGGTAATTCATAGGCATGGGTGGTTCCATCTAAGTCGGGCATCCAAGAACTAACTTCATGAGCTACAAACCTCGGCAACAAAATATAGGGGTAGGTCAGTTATATGACTGAAATTGCCTTGTTACACACCTGGGGGTAACGCCAAAAAGATCGAGACGTACTGTTGACACAGAAGCTTTGAGGTGGTCACAATCGTCAGCGACGTCAAATATCAGTGGCTCTTTCATATTACTTGATCTGGTCGAAAACAAAGACATATTTGGAAGCAACAAATTAATATGCAAAAATCAGTTTCAAATAATTCTGGGTATATCCATCTTATCTGTCATTCTGTTGGAACAATCAGTGGGACATAATTGTGCTGAACTAACTTTTACCTAGAAGGAGTACTAACGCAGCATGCTTTCGTAGAAAGATCAAATATTCGTGGTCGATCAATATCTGTCAAATATAAAATGGTTTATGCCCTACTATTAAAGATATGAGATACTCAAATTGTATTAATCGCATACACCGTGTTCATGATTATAAATGATATATTCACCAAAGAGATTGTTCAAGTTGATAGCTAAATCGCTAAAAGCCTTTTCTATTTTTCAGGGCTGCGAATTGACTCTTAAACAAATGGATACAATTGACCTTTGCAAATGTGCGAACCCTAAAATTGCTAAGCCTGAAGAGATCAAAACTTGTGGTCTATCAAAAAGTGAGTAAAAAAATATGCTGAGTTGTTAATATGTTTTATGATAAAGCAAGTAATAAAAAATAGTGATAAAATAAAGCAAACAAACGTAAAAAAAATGTGTGAAATAAAATTAGTAATATTTACAAGTATTCAATTTTTACATTAGCAATGTCCAAATCAACGCTAAAAGGTCGTTTAGGATAGATAGATAAGTGGATAGATAGATAAGTCAAAAAGCGACCAGCTCTAAGGGTTGTTCCTGAAATCCTCCAGCCAGCAAATTATCTATTTTATAGACACAGCTATATTTTTGGTACCATTCGATTCAGCTCGCAGAGCTGAATCAGAAAATATCTATTTCGGCCATATTTATGACAAAAAATTTTTATTTTTTGGTTTCCCTCGGTAGACAAATTTTTCGGATAAAATTTCCTGGATAAATGTATAGTTACATAACATTGGACTGTTTGACAAGCATAATTCAATGGCATGAAAATCAGCTGAATCTCTTCGTGGGTTAACGATGTAGGCTAAGTCTTAGGCTCAAATTTAAGGTTTAACACTAATGGGCGTAGCTTTTTAACACAGCATCCGATTGAGCTGGTTTTACATTGCCCGGCTCAACTTGTCAATGCAGCTGGAATGATATATTAAAGTATCCATTTATCCAGGAAAAAATTTTGAAAATTTTGGGAACGAGGGGGTTGCACTCTCAAGTAAAGGAATTCTCAGTAAGAAAGAATTGCTGAAAAGCGAAGTTGACAAGACGGTCACTTAAGAACTTTTTTGCAGTTCCACCAGCACTAGAGCTGTTATAATGGTTATACATCTAGCTTTTTGAAATAGACATATCCAATAGCCCTCATTATGACGCCTTGGACATTGTAAATATTGACAGGAGATAAAATACTAGTTAGTGAATTTTTGACGTCGCTAATTCAATACATTGGTAGTAAGAAAGAATTCAGTTTAGCTGAAAAGCGAAGTTGACAAGACGGTTACTTAAGAATTGTTTTTGCAGTTCCACCTAGCTGTTATAATGGTTATACATCTAGCTTTTTGAAATAGACATATCGAATAACCCTCATTATGACGCCTTGGACATTGTAAATATTGACAGGAGATAAAATACTAGTTAGTGAATTTTTGACGTCGCTAATTCAATACATTGGAAAGTTAAGGAAAAATCGTCTGCTAAACTGCACTGAAATGTTATCCAAAGGTCGATGTAGCTGCATTAGCGCAAAGTGCAATTGTATTAACAGTTATAATCCAGGCGCGATTTCACCCTATTTGTAAACGTACGTTCACACAGTCAACCGTGTAGCTCTATATATGAGCTCAAAATTTGAAAAAATTTTGATCAAAACTCGAATTAATTTTTTGGCCGTTTCGGTAATTTTGAAAGCATAAACGGTGTTCTAAATTATTAGATTATGAAGAACTTCCTGATTATTAGATGTATACATAGCCATGTGCGCGTTGTGTAAAGCATGCACCTCAAAGTATGCTGATTTATTGGCTAATTACCGGGAGTCATACAATGTATGCTTTTAAAATGCCAAAAAAATTAGTAAAACGAGAGTCTTGTAGTTGAATCCTATCGGAATCACGTTCCCGAGCAATGAATAGCAACGGAATTCTTAGCAATATACCGGTTCTTAATGATACATGTTTAAATATTTAAATGAAACCCATAACTTAAATGATAGCCGGTGCATAAATGGCTTTGAAATAGAATCGTCGCTTAACAAAATACCTTTAGTGACATAGTAATTAATAATACCATAAAATTATATGCCAGATACTACATTTAATTGATACTTTTACTAAAAAGCAATATTCTGAAATGGCACAACTTATAATATTTTAGGGTTATGCTCTGATGACGTTGAAACAAGTAGATTTGTGAGAAATGGCTCACTAACCGCTTTGCAGATATGTCGCATACCTTGCTGGTAAATTACATTAAAGCGTATAGATTCTATTTGAGCTGTAATTAGATTTGATTCAAATGGTTGGAGAACATCACAAATATCGGTTTATTGATGTTGCAAATTGAATATCCCACGAATTAAATCGACCTCAAGATTTCCTAATTTCATAGCCATTGCTTCATTTTCCGCATTGAAGATATTTTGATAAATAACATATTATGTGGAAGTCCACTTTAGTTTCTAAACTTCCAATCTTGCTACGACGATTTAACTCAGGTCTTTCGCTCAGTGGTCGGACTATATACAAAGCCTCTGTTACATATAAGATATATTTTCTAAAAATGGAATTCGTTTGCATGAATGTTTCGGTATTTCGATTCCAAACAATTTGCTGCAAGAAAAATCTGAAAAAAAATTTGAAGCTTTCATACTGAAATGTTTGTGTTGCGATTTGTTAGAACGTGTCTAAAACATTGTGCGAAATAGCAAGAAAGCATGTACGAAAACCCGAAAAGAAATTTGAATAATTTTATTTGAGATTGTACGAAATACTGTTGTTTGGTTTCGTTAATGTTGTTAGTTTGTATTATGGCTTTTCCCGTACTGCGCAACTAAGCTTAATCTGCTTCCCACTGACCATCCTATTTTGTCAAACCCGATGTCGAATTCACATCAAATGTTATGCAACAAGTAAACAAGAAGATTCAATTCACAGATAGGAGAGAATAAATAATTTTCAATCAACCAATGACAGTTTCATTATGATATTAGCTTTTAATTAAGACTTTTTCTGTGTTCTCGAACCAATTTAGTGTAAATGCAACGGCATAAGCGAAACGGACCTGTAGTTAGATCGAAGCCAATATATATTGTATAAGAAGTATACCATCGCAATAAAACGGCAAAGCCATAACTAGTTGGGAACATTTAAAGTCTTTGGGTCAAGTAAATTTTCCTGACACGAATCTTCTCAATGGGATAATTTGCCAAGAGCTACGGCCTCTACCAATGAGCGCGGTTACTTTGTCGAAACACTCGTATTCTCTAAAATTGGTTGAGCTCGACCGTTGAATATTTTCAATTGACAGCCAGTTTCCTTCCTATTTTGTTTTTTATTAAAATAAATTTGGTTTAGGCCTCCCTAGAGTTGAATCTATCTTCTGGTAGCTCCTTGATTTCAGTTTTAATTCCGACCCTTAAAAAATGTGAAAATAATCGATCATTAAACTGCCGTTAGGGGGCAGTGTAGATAAGCAGTTTCCAAATATTATAGTACTATCGTGCAGAATTAGTTACAAGCCGGCCTGTCAAACGTGGGAACTTCAGAGCTTAGTGTACATTCGCGCAACGATAAATAGTAAGGTAAGTGTGAAGCAGTGCGTTAGATAACTTTAGGCGCGTATACATGGTTTTCTTTTATCAAGCGAGTTCACGGTTTCAAAATTCCTATTTTGAACGCGCACAAATACCTATTTTCTCTTATGTACGCGGTTACTACATATCTGCTTCAAAGCAACACGTTGGCGCAGTTCGGGGTAATCATATTACAAATTAGATCACAATAAACTGACTTCGTTCACATAAAAACGCTTTTCCAATGGCGTTTTCGATCTTTTATACACTCGCAGAAATGGTTATCCACCCTGTTGATTTAGCAAAATGGCTAGTGTTGCGTACGTAGAATACGCTTGTATATTACAGATTCATTCCCTGCTTGCTTTCACTGAACAATGCGCCAGAGTAGACCAATTCATAAGTGAAAAGCCCACGTTGTCCATGGACCCCCTATCATCTCTCATCCCCTAAACCGATTTCTTCGCAATTAGGGGTGCCCGTTTTCAGCCATAACCTCTGTTATGGTGTTTAGCAAGCATTGTTTATTTTTGGGATTTCGAGAGATATGGAGGCTTTTTGAAGAAATTTTTGCCTAACGCTCCGCGTAATATTATAAGCATAAGCCCACATATTTTTCACGCTCTTTCCAATGGAGATAGTTTCAGGGCTCTATGTGTTTGGATGGCTTTAGCAGGGGCCCTAATTTCAGAGGTCCAATTTTTTTAATGTGGGCTTTGGTTTTTCCATAGTTTTTGACCACCACTTTTGATTGGGTAGACCACTTTGGTTGAAATTTGGATGTGGTAATTATATAAAAGACAAAGGCCCATCTAATGGTATATTGGTTATATCGGTGGATGTCCGTGGTAAAAAGATATCGAGTGCGATATTGGGAATGCAAGTGAAAAATCTGTATTTTTAAATTTTGTAAATTAGGGCTGATTTTTTGAATGGTAACATTTGACTGTGTATATGGAATAATAGCTTAGCGTGGGGGTTCGGGGGGAGTGAGCAGTAGCCTCCCGAGTTAGTCTAAAGCTTAGGCTTCGTATAATATTACCAAAAAGAACAGCATTTGCACTCACATTTAGACAGAGTAGATGGATTCGACCTGATTCACAAATAAACCAAGCAGATTGTTTGAGAACTGTCTGCGCCACTGTAACTCCTACACTGTTCGATCGGAAAGGGCTGGAGCTATACCGCGCGTTGCCGCATGAAATTTTTAAGGGTGCCCCACAAGCCATCATTAGTTTAAATATGTGTTCTGTTATCGTCGGGGTTGACGAACTGGCGATTGTTGTGGTTAAACGTAGGATGAGGATAGGGAGACGGTCTGCGAATATTTCTGAGACCGTGGACGTACGTTGTATAACTCTCAGTAAAAATGCGGCTGCCAGGCCGGACATGTTGATAAATTAGAGAAATGATGAATTTAATTTTGCGGTTAGGTACGTAGAAAAACATACAATTTCTACATTGGCGTTCCACCATGCCGAGAACCCGGCCGTGCTGTCGGGGCCCATGATTACACTTTGTCGGAAGTACATGGACTTGTCAATTTTGACATCTAAATTAATACAACAGAACTATTTAGTGATTAATATCCAAAAGTGAAAAAAACATTTCTGGAATATGGCTAAAATTGGCAGCGTCGAACTCAGCTAATCCAGCTGAATCGAAAAGTAGTAAGATATTCACTCTCCGAGAATTCTCTGATTTTCCCTCATATCCGAAGAGTGCCGAAATACTTACACATAAGGGATTATCAAAAGAACGGGCATCAGCTACACGAAACTGTGCAGCATCTAACGCACGAAAATAACGCCCCGAAAAGGTAGAAGTTTAGAAAACCGGCTTTTGTAGATTGAGAATACTCGGTTTTTAGTGATATTTCAGAACGTCTACATTTATTCGAGCCTGTACGGACAGGACTATAATTGTCCGCACTGGTCGCGCACACAAGCGTCTGGTTATACCAACAGCCAAAACTACGAAAGTGTCAGAAGTCATAGAGCGATCACCCGCAAACGAGTGAATCCAGGAAACTAAAGCCATCAGGTTATTTACACTCGACCGCGATACTCGCACGGCGACCAAGCGTTTAAGATATTGACTAATTCAAAGAGGAATACCGTCTAGTCACAACAATTTTCTATCCCAGTGCCAAAACCGAAACATATCGGTCATGCTAAAATAGGAATTGACTGACGAATGTGACTTGCTTAACCTGAGAATCAAATATTGACAAAATCGTTGCATTCGACAAAAGCTACGATCTAAACCCCATGATTTTTAGATAGTACGACGCTGGAAGTTTGCACTGAAAATAAGCGTTCTGCACGGAAGAACTAAAACAATGCATCCGATACGCACACGACCGATACCTATCTCTGCATAAAAGAAGCTTATTTGCATGAACAATAATCTGTTTCCTCTAACATTCAATTTTTAACTCCATTTTTGCTTACGCACACGACCGATACCTATCTCTGCATAAAAGAAGCCTATTTGCATGAACAATAATCTGTTTCCTCTAACATTCAATTTTTAACTCCATTTTTGCTTACGCACACGACCGATACCTATCTCTGCATAAAAGAAGCCTATTTGCATGAACAATAATCTGTTTCCTCTAATATTCAATTTTTAACTCCATTTTTGCTTACGCACACGACCGATACCTATCTCTGCATAAAAGAAGCCTATTTGCATGAACAATAATCTGTTTCCTCTAATATTCAATTTTTAACTCCATTTTTGCTTACGCACACGACCGATACCTATCTCAGCATAAAAGAAGCCTATTTGCATGAACAATAATCTGTTTCCTCTAACATTCAATTTTTAACTCCATTTTTGCTTACACACACGACCGATACCTATCTCTGCATAAAAGAAGTCTATTTGCATGAACAATAATCTGTTTCCTCTAATATTCAATTTTTAACTCCATTTTTGCTTACGCACACGACCGATACCTATCTCTGCATAAAAGAAGCCTATTTGCATGAACAATAATCTGTTTCCTCTAATATTCAATTTTTAACTCCATTTTTGCTTACGCACACGACCGATACCTATCTCAGCATAAAAGAAGCCTATTTGCATGAACAATAATATGTTTCCTGTTTAGTTCATTTTTTAACTCCATTTTTGCTTACGCACACGACCGATACCTATCTCAGCATAAAAGAAGCCTATTTGCATGAACAATAATCTGTTTCCTCTAACATTCAATTTTTAACTCCATTTTTGCTTACGCACACGACCGATACCTATCTCTGCATAAAAGAAGCCTATTTGCATGAACAATAATCTGTTTCCTGTAACGTTCAATTTTTAACTCCGTTTTTGCTTACGCACACGACCGATACCTATCTCTGCATAAAAGAAGCCTATTTGCATGAACAATAATCTGTTTCCTCTAACATTCAATTTTTAACTCCATTTTTGCTTTTTTTATACTCAGTTGGTCACATAATTGTATCGTATAATCCTGAATAGCTGTACTTTTATAATTGAGTTTCAGGTCTGAATTTTTCAAAACATCGTCAACAAAAACAAAGCGTTTATCAAGAAGCCCCAGTGTAAGATATATGTTATCATTGTAAGCATATAAATGCTAGACACTGTATTGAGAAACGATTTAAAACATACACCTCTCGATCTTTTATGGAACTAACCTTTTGTACAGTTAACTGACACTGGAAATCATGATGATGTCACCTTTAGGGGCGGACGTTACAACGGTTGAAAAAAGAAGAGCTTAGAGCGGAGGATTAGGCGGCGACAGTCCGACTTAAGCTTAGGCTTTTAGTATATGGCTTATATAGGGACCATACCATTTTGCAAGAATACAACAAATTAATACATTGTTGAATGCGTTGAACAGTGCATTTGTTACACTGTGCAGCGAGAGCGCACATATATCTGGAAGCGCTTAATAGATAAGTCATTTTTGTTAATCATTTTTTCGCTAAATCATTTAATATATCATCTTTTACTCTAGGATCATTATAATAGTAATATAATAATAATGAGATCGGATTTATAATGCGCCAATGTCATTAAAAATACTACAAAGGGCATAAGCGAATAACAGGGCATAGCACAACTCAGGTTAATATTATATCATGTTGTATTGTCTATTCCAGGTAATATAAAAGCTTTCAATACAGATTTAAACTTTGCAATTGTAATACGCATCACGCAGGCTTGGAGACAGGTTATTCCATGCAAGTGGTGCAACGGACCTGAAACTGTTGCTGCGCGAAACGTCGACGTTGAGTATGAGCCAGGCCGCTAGTCGTGGCAGCACTGATAGTTTGACCATATCGGAGATATACGACGGTGTACAGATAGAGATGGCATTAAAGAGAATACCGAGCATTTTGTTCTGTACCCGCTTTTCAATAGTCAGCCAGTGGAGTCGTCGGAGAACCGGAGTAACCTGCTCGCGTATGTTTGTTTGTGACACTACCCTGCAGCATTGTGGAGCAGGTGCCGTAGGGGAATGATATGAGACAAGGACATACTGCAATATGGGGCACTACAGTAATCTAGTCAAGACATAACAAAATTTTTGAGGACGACGCATATTGCGATCTGATTCAGAGCTGAAAACGGGTCACAATTATTGACCCGTAACCCGCAACCCATTTTCATATGTTGACCCGTGACTCGTTTGACCCGTGACTCGTGACCCGCGGTAGAGTAACTGTGCTCAATGACCCGCACCGACCCGTTCAACGCAGCCTCCTGTGACTAGTTACCTCTTAACTATGGTCGAAGTTCATAGCTGCTCATTACTGTTAAACCTCTCGACATATAATAAGCACACTAGTAACTTTTACTAACGAATAAAGATTTAAGTTTTACGAACAGATCAATATATAAAGCAGGAACATATTTTACACAATAGTTTACGCTTTTATAAGCCAATACAGTTTAACAATTACATAATGAATTTCATCATTTTCGTTTTTATAGTATTTCATTATATTTTTGATTTTCTATGCTCGTTGTCCAAAAAATTTTTACTGCCAACTTTGATGCTTCGCTGGACCGTTTTATGAGTACTATATTGTACGCCTGCCTAGTAAAAATCTCAAATAAAAATAAGTGTTCGAAAATTACTCGGCAAGGTGACTTATTATAATTGCTTAGGGCTATTCATCGACTAAAGATAAATGCATGTAGAGTAGATACATGAATATACATAAAAGTACATTTACGATCAGAACAAATTATAAAGCAAAAACATATATGAGACGAAAAAAGTTTAAATGTCCATATGCATCTAGAAGTTTTTATAATGCTCCAGACAAACTGACAGGATGAGTTCGGATTTCAGTACACGATTCTAAAGGCCGATGGATGAGTCCATGTTTATGAGATCAGAAAATAGATAAAGAATTCAAATATTCTAATGAGTTTACAATATTCAGCGTAATGTGTTAGATTTTGCTACATTAATTCCTGTAAAAGAAACAAAAACTCATTGCAACGTTACAAAAGCATGATTGTGTCATTCAATATGCGCGACTCGCAATGACCCGCGCGCGGGTTACGCGGGTCAGGATTGTGACCCGTGACCCGTGCGACCCGCGGCCAAATCCTGATAAAGAGACCGTGACCCGTGAACCGCATGACCCTTTTTCAGCTCTTATCTGATTGTCGAAACATAGGCCATCCAGGATCTTTACCACCAGGATTTTTACATAGCACGATGGTTGTGTTACGGCATTGTCAATGTGTAGACATGGCTTACATGTGTCTTTGTGACTGAAGTATAATAGTTATGTTTTGAATAATTTGATTTGAGCTTACTGTTATAAAACCAGTTTCGTAGAACGGTACAGAAGTGTTGCAGTGTGTTTATGACTTTGGGTTGAGTCTTTGAGATCGAGTTGTTGTAAATTTGGATGTAATCGTCGTAGTAGTGTACGTAAAAGAAGACTGCTGCAATTAGCTCGACAGGCGCTATATATATGCTGAACAGAAGTTGTCCAAGCAGGCTACCTAGAAGAACCACACAGGGCAGATCCTTCTGAGTTGACCGCGAGTTTCCACTACGTAACAGATGACGTTTTCCGGTAAGGTAAGACACGCAATACTGTAGAGATGACAGCGATACGCCGATGTCGCAGAGACGTTTCATTAGTTTATTATGGTCGACAGTATCAAAAGCTGACGAGATATACAGAGACGCCAGAATAACGGTGCGTCCTTATCCATGTTATTCCGAATATCGCTGCAGATTTTCAGAACAGCCATTTCAGTAAAATGGCCATTTCTGTAGGCAGACTGGTATGTTGATAAGACATGTTTATTGTTAATGCTTGGAGAGCTGATCGAACATAATCCGCTCAATATTGCTTTGAGAGAAATGACCGGTTAGATATAGGTCGAAAATTATTCAAGTTGTGTATGTCGGCGTATGGTTTTTTCACTTTAGGGGTCATGATGGCGAGTTTTGGGCGGTCTAGCATCTTGCTGTTGTTAATAGAATCGTTTATTACAGCTGCGATTTCGGGGCACAGCTCATCGATATATTTTTTGATAAAGACTGGTGGAAGCGGATCTAATGCGCAGTATTTTCTATTGTTTAATGTTATCAGTTGCCGCACTTCATCTTCGGTAACTGCAGTTAGACGCAGTTGAAAGAATACGATAGCTGGTGAACTGTATACAAATTAAGTCGCCA
This sequence comes from Trileptium ribeirensis, assembly GCA_030248225.1. Lineage (NCBI taxonomy): Eukaryota > Metazoa > Nematoda > Enoplea > Enoplida > Thoracostomopsidae > Trileptium > Trileptium ribeirensis. The sequence continues at coordinate 20,711 of JASANE010028287.1, forward strand.
GGGAGAAGCTAGACCTTATAGTCGAAGTCTTGTCAGCAAAGTACGCAGCGAAGTTATCAGCACGATCTTGAGCACTCGCGGAATGCAGATTGTTAAACAGCAATGAACTTATGACGGACCATTTTTTTGTATTTGACACCTGGCTTAAGCGAGCCTGCCAATAACAGTTTGGTTTCTTGTGACATAGATCACGAAACCTGACTTAGCGATATTGTACCAGGCGCGGATTGCGAGCCTGTGTTCAACGCCATATGCGTTCAATTCGCCTAACCGGCGACACTCTATGTCAACTCATAATAAAGTAGTATGAAGTAGTATTATTTGAAAGACTTGACAAGTGTTCACGAGAAGTATACTTTATAATGATTAATAGTAGTTGGTATATATTACAACACGTAAATGATTCTAGATATCCGCGAACATATAGATGCAGGACCCCCCCCCCACACACACAAAAAAAATTAAGACTGGAGGGGCGCCCACTTCCTGCTCCTCCCAAATAAATGCAGATTAACCTTTTTATTGAGCAATAAGCTTTTGCATCATAGAAATCCGGTTTTATTACGCGATTACCCTAATTTGCCACCAGATCTGTTTATCTTAACTTTGTCCAAAGATGTTTTGTCTTACCTTGTCCCAGATGCGTTTTGTCTTAGCATTCCCTCCAGATTGGATTTAACTAAGCTTGTCGCAGATTTATACTATCTTTAGCTTGCTCATTGATTCAACAATGTTCCGGGTGCTTGCTTCTATATTACCACAGCACATATTTAGACACTGTTTTCACGCCTTTTGAGACTGCGCAATATACGCTTATGCTTCATTTACACTGTCATGCTGCGGTCGGGATAGAGTGTCGGATAAATTTTACTACCGGATACCACTGCCCATTAATAACATAATGCGCACGATCTCATTTAACTTATGAATCTTATGCAAAACAACCGACGAGCTTTTATATTTACATCCTTTGAAAACGAAAGTATTAACGGTTCAATATATGCAAACACCGTAAAATTAACATATTACCATTTAATGATACCCAAATGATGTGGATTGTTTAATCGCCACAGAGGCGCTTGTGACTGATTATGGTAACAGCGGTGAGGCCCGCTGACAGAAGATTAGCGCGAATGTCAAATAACGACCGTTAGCAAATTTCTATCGTTAACGATTGCGAAAGCCGTTGGTCAGCAGTTATAGACCTTCGCTCGTGTCATGGAGCAGTCGGTCAGCCATTTGGGTCGTCGTCCGGCCCACACATTTACTGGCCGTCGGTTTTGCTTCAAAGACGGCCATTGTTCAGCACTGCTCGCAATCCTACTGTTAGCAATCACAGCCTGTGACGACTGTTGTTGATTGGCTTTGACCCGTTTTTTGAACCCATTCATTCACGGGGTCCTATGCGAATGAGCAATGGCATCTTAACCAAACCACGTACAGTTTTTCAAATTTAAAGCTGACTTTAGGTTATTCTTATGTAGTCAATGCCTAATTCCATTTAAAAATTGACGAACATAATTAATTGCGTAGTGCTGATCTCGTCTTGTATGTTGATGTAACATACTTCTCGTACGAAGACCAAATTTTCTAGGTCACCGAAATATCTCGAACTATCTTTCTTACAGGATACCTTGTACTAGATCGATATTTACAGCCGGCTTCAGCCAAAGCAAAACATATAGTAAAAGATTCTGGAACATACGGAATGAAAAGTTTATAAAGCATCAATTTTTTTTTAATTTGAATAACGCCTTGAATTTTAGGCCTTTAATAGCTGCAATGAAACTAAAAAAATGAAATTTGCATCCTGTCTCAAAGTGTGTAATTAACGTGCTGAAAACAACTCACTGACCTCAAGCGTTCGTTTAATAGCTAAAGTTTGCTCGTCAATACGGCCATGATGACAATTCGTTTTATTTGACAGGACCCCCAAGTTCTTCGCCTACAGTATACCATGTGTATTTTGTATATATTTTTTACAGAGATTCATAAGGTTCTAATTCGTTAAAATTCAGCATACTGTATGCAATGGGATGCTATGTGATCTCTTTATATACAATACTCGTACAAATCGGAGGGAACGGTACGGATCGGATCGGACGCAATATGGACACCTACTTTGCAGGTCTTTCGCCAGATTAGGTGTCGCTTTCATCTTGGGGAAGTCATTCTATGATTAAGGAAGATTCTTAGCGCTCGTTTCGTAATTTACAACAACTAGCTTCCCGATACTGAAATGTTTTACCCCTTTGCAGCATCAAAATAATTCAAGCTTTGAAAGATTTGTACCGCATACTGTTACTCAGATGCTATTTATTCAGTTAAACCAACGGTCAGATTAGGTGTCGCTCTCATCTTGTGGAAGTCATTCTGTGATTAACGAAGATTCTTAGCGCTCGTTTCATAATTACAACAACTAGCTTCCCGATACTGAAATGTTTTACCGTCACTTGTTTGAGTTATGCCTTTGCAACATTAAAATATTTCAAGCTTTGAAAGATTTATACCGCATACTGTTACTCAGATGCTATTTATTCAGTTAAACCAACGGCATGCAATTGCATATTCGATAAATATAAGAATTTAGTTATAAACGATTTTACGAAATTTATTTACAAATTTTATAGCACTTGGAGAAAATGATAATTAAGAAAACTTCGTATCTATATGTTAGGAAATCAGTAGTGTTTTAGTGCAGTCGTAAACGTCTTAGCAAAGTATTCTATCTCGGTTGAATGCCTAATTATATATTACTATAACATAATATTTTGGATACCTGAAATTCGAGCTTCCGTACAAAAACGTACGACTGCTGCTTGGTCTTTCTGCGAGAGTTAAGACAAAAGTCGATTCACCAGAAATGGCATTATGTTTCATTAGCATATCTCTGGCATTCCTGCTTGTTTTATGTTTGATAACTTACGACGCTATATTAAACATTTCAACGGCGCAACTATACCTTTGTTACAGGAACAAGCCGATGAAAAGTAAGTTGTAACGTCGTGTTTCGTTAAGTCAGTATATCGAACAGCCGTGAACAATCTTTTTTTCATTGCGATGAATGGAACTGAAGTCGTCCGCCTAGAGAGGTGTTTACCAATGACTGAGCTATGGCGATGGTGTTGTTCGAACCCTTAAGATTACTTTCAACGTGAGCGAAAAACAACATGCTGTCAAACACACGCTACGCAACGAACTGAGTTAACGCACTATTTGGCAACCACACGCGTATAGGAATTAGTAAACATTATTTAATCACCGACTGCACTGGTTGAAGAGTCTAACCAGAAAAGTAACTAAAAAGCGTAATATTTTTGCACACTATTCACCAAAACAACATGCTGTCAAACACACGCTACACAACGAATTGAGTTAACGCACTATTTGGCAACCACACGCGTATAGGAATTAGTAAACATTATTTAATCACCGACTGCACTGGTTGAAGGGTCTAACTGGAAAGTAACTAAAAAGCGTAATATTTTTGCACACTATTCACCAAAATTTTTCTGAGTAATTAAGACACAACTATTATTGAACCTCGTGTGTAATTAAAAGATTTGAAGCATAATAGCAACGAGTTTAAAGAAATTAAACTCTCTATGAGCCAGTCAATGTTGAGCACCTAAGCGAATAACATTTGCCATAGACCGATAAGGACAGTGAGCATGGTAAGTGGAAAATCCAGATTAGTGCTGCATTTAATATTTATACTTAGCCACGCAGTTCGGCTTCTTGCTAACTGGAGTCAGGAGTCAGTTTTACATTTTGTTCGTTTTTGGCAATTATGAAATTTATCTTTTCTGCATTACAATTTTAAAGTAGTTTTTATATAGCCTAGCATAAAAGTTGAAGAAGCTAGTAAATATAGTATTAGGCTTAAACTAGTGAAGCTCGCTTGCGTGCTAGAATTCGAGTGGCGAGAACAATCCCCCGAAGCAGAAGTGTGAAAAATATTTGCCACACAATGTTTTAACACTCGCAATGAGCTTGTCGGCCCAGAAAACCCCATATCCGACACTAATACCAACAATAAACACACATTTAGGTGCTTTTCCCACGACTTCTCACAAAAATTGCGAAAACGTCACTTTTTATGCCAAGTATGAACCAGAAGTGTGAAAAAATATTTGCCCAACAATGTTTTTAACACTTGCAATGAGTTTATCTGCCCAGAAAACCCCATATAAGACACTAAAAGCAACAAAAACACACATTTAGGTGCATTTCGCACGCTTTTCACCAAATATGAAATTTAGCGGCAACTATAAGCTTATAGACTCCAGATTGGGAAGTAGTTGAAAAACTTGTTATATATCATTGGAAAGCCGTGGTAAAGCTACATGGAATAGGCCTATTAGTTTGCGGATACCTCATGTACTTATTGAGAAAAGTCGAAAAAACTGGAGTTGTGCCGAGAAATGGGCCAAAATGACGTCATTTTGCTCCATGACTTTTTTCACGGCAAAAAAAATTCAAAAATCGGGCTCCGTCACTACACCTAAATCGACCATTGCGGTTGAATGAGCTATCATGCATCAAAATCCGCACAACCACTATCGAGATCCAGGTGCGACACACAGACACACACAGACAGGACCTCCTCAACCCCCCCCCCAGAGCCAAAATTGAAAATTCTCGTTCCACTCGAATTCAATAATGATAACTAACATTTAGGCATAATTACGGTTTTTATCTTAATGAGATATACAAATCTAAAAAACTACTTAGTGTTTTAAAATATTATGCTTAGATTTTAAAATTGTAAGCATACTGTTTTAATATTAAACTTAATTCGTGTTCAAAAATTTTAGACTTTCATTTAGCATAATTACGCTTAACACTAGCATAGTTATACTAATAAGGTAGCATAAATTCAATATTTACCAAAGCCTAACGACTGCAAAATATTTTGGATAGTTATGCTTAAAATAGTATATTAATATTGCTAAATATTGAAGATAAGCATATTGAGGGGCTAGCCAAGTTCAGTTTCCTGCGAACCCAGTTTAAAGCAATCATTTTTGTGTTTTGTTTCTTCATAAATTAGCAAATTTTGTCCACTACACATTGCTATAAAATCACGGTTAGATCATGCAGCATAAAAATCCATGTTTTCAATTAAGGCAACGCAACAAGATCTACCTTCTGCGCATTTGCTTTACTTTACTGATTATAACGTTTAACGTGAACCACGTCCACATTAGTTGTAATATGCATATATTTAAATATTAAGCATTGTCCAATTATTTTATTCTAATAACCAACCATTTTATCGTCCAGCACTGGTGGCTTTACTGCTCTGCATTTTATTTATATTCATTCATTTATGGGCCCTCTATTCGTTTGCAGTATCAAGTCTAACCGTTACCGTTAGCATTCTGTGTAATATATATCATTGTCCAATGTATTATTATGGTAACTAACCGTTGTATTGTCTAACAGCGGTGGCTTTATCACTCCAAGATTCATTTACATTCATTCATTTATGTGCTCTTCATTCTTTTGCAGCATAATATCTACTATTATCGTTGTTACCCCATGTAATATCATTGTCTAATTATTTTATTCTGATAACCAAGCATTGTATCGTCCAACACTGGTGGCTTTACTGCTACACGATTTATATATCTATATTCATTCACGCATGGTTCGCTATTCTTTTTCAGTGTCATGTCTAACCGTTATCGTTGGCATTCTATGTAAAATCATTGTTCAATTATTGTATTCTGAAAACCAACCATTTTGTCGTCCAACAGAGGTCGCTCTATCACTATACAATTTATCTACATTCATTCATTTATGAACCCGCTATTCTTTCGCAGTATCATATCTAATCGTTATCGTTGGTATTCTATTTAATATCACTGTCAAATTATCCTATTCTGATAATCAACCATTTTGTCATCCAAGAACGGGGTTTTATCGATATATAATTTATCTACATTCATTCATTTATGGACCTCTATTCTTTGCAGTATAATATTTAATCGTTATCGTTGGTATTCTATGTAATATGTTTGTCCAATTATCTTATTATGATAAGCAACCTTTTTATCGTCCAGCAGCTGTGATTTTCTTGCACTCACATCATCAAGTATTTGGATTTCACAATTATGTTTTTTTTATTACAGCGTAACTCAAGTACGCGCGCCATAATACTATTTACGTGTAACCGGTATATGATTTTAGAGGTATTGCAAAGCTTATCGTCTACTACGAATCACTGTTCTATACGCATTTGACCGAAAGGCTTCGCTATGACGTAAGTTGTTAAATATTGAAAGTCGAATCCTATAAATTTATTATTTCGAAAACAGTCATACCGTTGAGTTAGTAGTTAACATTACTTTAAATCTGTATAGTTAGCTGTGACGCCGGTGCATGCAAAGATTAGGACGACAATGAAGTCAGCTATTGTTTACAAACGCAAAGTAATGACATTTGTGCACTAACGATATTTGGACTTTGTTGTTCCACGTTACCGATAAACAATAATGTAAGCTAACAGTCGAATGCAACAAGTCATAAAACATCCAGATCGTCTGGGTGGCTGACGAAAAAATATAATGGCAAAGGTGTAAACAATATTAGATGACATCAACTCGTTCCAGTGCATAAATGAATTTCTTGCTAATCCAAAACCTGTAATCGTTGTTAGTAAATACTTTTTAAGTTATTTAATATGAGATATACACACCATGACAAAAATGTATATGTGATATCAAGATGTTGTTTTTTAGTTAATAACCTCATAGAAATTCAGAATCGCTATGAAAGCATACTTGTCCAGTGCTTCCCTACCGGTCTAGAGTTACATGTGTCGAAAAATTTTGGCAAGGAAAAATAATCACGAGTTGAAGCCTGCACAGGACTCATAGTGCTAATATAACTTGCAATCTGCACTTGAGTTACGGCCGTAATTTAATAATAAGTTGCAATCTACTCCTGGTTTATAATTCCAAGTCTATATGCTGGACTCAAGGCGCTTTTGAAGGAATTAGATTCAACCATAGAATGTATGAATATGGATATGTGATCATTGGAATATGAGGACGATATGAGTTACACAACCAGTTCCGTTGGTATTAGGCTCTCGATTGCCTATGCACATAAATAATAATATGTTTTATCGCAAATTTAAAATCAAAATTACTGCCATAACTCAGGTGCACAGCGAAAAAATATATAGCCTAACTACTTGTCGAGTTTGAAACTACAGCTACATAAAACGTTTTAGCTTCACACCGAAGCATATATCTTCTTAAATGATTTACGTCACACCGCTATTACCTAGAACTTATTTAACGACAATACATTCTGTCACCGATTATGGTTTAAAATGGTGTCTCGACGGCTTGTGCATACGACGAAAAACTTCACTGACATTCCTCAGCAGCAATATCTGACAGCGATGATGTCAATTGTCAGGCTCAAACATATCGCTATCATACTGCGCGCCGTGAAATTGAATAAAAAGTGTTCTCTATATACCAAGCTAAACTTGATAATTATACTTTTAACGATATCTATTTATGTACACAATTTTTATTTTTGGTATAAAATAGGTTGGTCAAATCTGAACTATTTGCCGTAAGCCATTTTCAATCGCAAAGTGGACTCATGAAGGATCAGATTTGTAAAGTATCTCATGAAATATCCAATGCAAGGCAACCTAAACTGAAGTGATAAAGACCGATCAAAGTGGAAAACAATGTCTGTCATCAGACAACAAAAAATACTTTACTCGTAGAAGTTACTTTTTTTAAATTAAACACAGAAATTAAATATTTTAACATGCAGATGTGATTTATATGAGACAATTTTAAACATCAAATCCAGATCAAAACGTCTAAATCAAACATGGATGGTTCATAATTTATATACATGTTTTCGACAAAATATAAATAAAATTAAAAATAAACTATTATAAATAAAATTTCAAACTGTGACATTTTGTGCGACAATTCGGACCATTGATTTTATAATATTAAGCTGTTTAGATATCTGATTGGATGGCGGACACTGGTGGCTTGTTTGGTCTTACCGTTGGACTTTCGATTATATCGTGTATCGAGTTAGCAATAATGACTATCGACGCTGCGACGCAAATTGCAGTCCGTTGTTTTCACTGGCTGTATATGAAGCAATAATTTTTGGAGTAACAAAACAACTGAAAAACCTAAGACTATCAGATCATCTGGGATAATGTCATTTTGTATTGAATTAACCTTTATTTGTTTGATATTCAACTGTTTGAATCGTATTTTAAACTTTATTATATATAATTATTTGCGTTTATGTTATTACAGACTTGATTTCGAATTGTTATATTTTAAACTACTGCTTCCAGTCCGTATCATTAAAATATATGGGGGAACGCGGGCTGCCCAACCTCTACTGCAGGAACTTTACACCCCAAAAATTATTGGTATGCCCCAGGGGTGGGTTTAGTGCAGAAGAGACTTGCCACTCTCTGGTCCTAGTGTTCCCGGGCAGGACCCCCGTGCGAATACGGCCATAGTTGTCTAGTGGATGATATCGGTCCCCCGGGTGTGGATCCCGTTCGACCATGCTAAGGCCAAGATTGTTCACCCCTGTACACCCATGCGTAACCCTCAGCAGATTAGACCACGCCGTGTTAAGTATATGCTGTTAAGAAAGCTTATAAATTAATACAAGCCGAGATCGACGTTAGCGATAAACTTTAGCACCAGTAGCTCTGATCACCAACAATTTACTGATGCCTGTTTATTTACGTAATACACATACAAACTTATTAACAAATGTTCCAGCATTTCATTGACACAAATGATCCACGCCTGATCCACGGGTCTAAATATGTCGAACTTTAACTCCGTAAGTGATCACACGAAAAAAATTAAGAGGATGAATCAACCGCCTATATGCATGGCTTTTGTTCACATAAGCGATGGCAGGACCGATTTGTTGATACAGATACCAACACATTAAAAACAGAGTGCATGAAACTCGACACCGCTGCCAGCGATCGGCAACGATGGGGATGCTGAGCTTGCTGTGTACAACCCGAAAGAGTGTTGCAGCCGGTGACCTCCGACAGCAGCCGTAAAACCGGTGAACTACATTATTATAAAAGCGAATAACCAAAATACAATTGTTAATTTAACATGATTCACGATGAGACACAGGACGCACGCATTTCTATAAAGCAAACCGGCAGATTATAAGTACGGCAACATTTACGAACAACTCTGTAAAACTAAAAAACAGCATAAGCGTATCGAGCCGTCGCCTGTGCTAAGGCGAGGGTCCGGGGTGGGCCTGTTGTGTTTGGTTATTTAGACAACTAATTTTGTAATTTAGACAAGCAACTTAGTCGATTTAAAACATGCAAACCTCGGACCACAGAAACGAAATAACTGTCTGTACACAAGCAGTTAAAAGTTGTACCCAAAAGAATAGATCTTCGATCGTATGCCTAATATAATAAAGACAAATGATGAACACTGTCATCCGACGTATACATTACGAAACTCACACAAAGAAACTAGGAAACTGAAAAAAAATCGATTCACTTAACTGAGTGAGTTCAAGCCCACACTGATCCCCGTCGGTTTACGGAACAGAACCTTAAATAGACTTTGCGGCGAGAACGCTGACTCGCTATTTTAAAAAAACTTGTCCGCGCATATCAGAAGCCGTCCCGGCGCAAGCCTAGCGTTGTTACTGATAACCAAACGTACACGACCCGATGCATGGGCGGAGTATTTATGCAAGAGTTCGTTACCGTAATCCTCCAAACCAAAGTTTTATTGCAAAATTTATGGCACGAAAGTTGTCAACTAAATTGGCCATCAGGCACAAAATTTATGAACTTGGTTTTTACGATATCTAACGGGGATTCCAGCGGAAATTTATGGACCACCGAAATGTCAAAAACCAATAATTCAAAATGATTATTTATGATGCTGGTCACCATGCAGATTTGGACTAAAATTTATGACCCTCGATGCACTTAACAGAAAAGTATATCGGATATACGATCCCGAGTCCAAGAATCAAACTTAACGCGGGCGCCAATTATAATACAATTTACAAAAATAACCAACGACAATATAGTTACATTAAGTTATTGCCGAACAGATGAAAATATTGTACAGCAAAGGAACTAACGACATTAAAAGGCCGACATGCCGAACTAACAAAATAGAAATACAGCCGCTATTCCAAACGCTATTGCCACGTTAATCGTACCCGCTCGTGCATAAACTCTGACCAAACAGCGCCGTAGGAAAACCCAAAGAAAAGTCGAGAGACCAGCATAAACTCCAAACAATTTAAAGTAAAATCTCTCCCGTTGACTAAATCTTTAGCGCAATAAAACAAAATCCTCATTTTTACATCCGTACAGCAAGATGCAAAGTCGCGACAACGCAAACCGAAAGAGAGTACGAATACTACAATAGATGCAGTGAATTGTCAAATACCGAATAAATTGACAGCGTTGAAGTTTTACAGGTGGAATCCAACAAACTCTCGCTGTAATCTTAGGCCTACATAAACCCACACAATTTACAAATGGCATGGTTATATAACACGAGTATATGAACACAACGATACATCTACGCCAGAGTATTGGCGAGCACAATCACGATAAGCGGTATTACACTTTCAGAACACAGCTGAAAACCGAAACTTATCAGGAGGATTGGCGAATAGTAAGGTTCTTGCGGCTAACTTATTGCTCTAAGTTTAATGGTGTTATACGTTGTGATGGATGAGGTTCCTCACTGGAAACCCATCCCTCAAGATATTATTTATTATTGCACCTTGTTAGCAATTCATTTATAAATTTGAGCGCTGGTTAAACAAGCACTTTGGAATGGAGATACACGGGTCTTTCACACCTTCAATTGCCGGTGTCTACCTATACGACGGAAAAATTTATAAGTGCTGCTCAGATTTTAAAAAATGCATCGCCATTGCAAAATATTTATTAGTGTATGATTGTCCTAGGCTGTTTCATAGGCTTAGAATTTTTCCGACTGCCGTGTCAGATTTAAAATAATAACATTAATCAGTATAATTATATAATTATATTAAGATTATTTTATGACAAGATGTCTTGCAGAAATATATGTTAGGCATGCGTTCCACTCATACATCTCGCTCGTAAAAATTTGCAAAAATAATGAATCCTTTACTATAGCCGGGTATCGCTCAATGATAGCTCATTATAATAGATCCACCATAAAACATATCATGTATGAGAGTTACGAATAAACTAATTATTGCATTTATTTTAAATGTGACATGCCTAGAGCATCAGAGATGATCATTTATCACTAAACCGCGAGCCCTTTAAAAATCAATTAGCGTCCAAGTAGCCAAGTTATCTAGTGGCCCCTACTAAACCAATGTGTCAAGTAAGAGAAAAACTAATAATAACAAACTAATTTAGCAACTGACAATATTACTATGAGGGCTCCCGATAGAATGAACTTCATATTACAATGCTTTAGGCACAACTATTCAATCACTATTTCAAAATCACGAAAACATTTTAGTCATATATCCAAAACATTATCCATAACATACCACTTTATCCAAAACGGTTTTTTATTATAATAAGGTTGTTTGCGATCAAAAACCTACTGCTTTTTCACATTACAATATTGGCAAAATGGAAGCAGCCAATCCAGTTCATAGTTGATAACAAGAACTATGAATATGAATAAAGATTCTTCCCCATTCTTCAATTATGCGGAAGGTATACATGCATGGCTGATGTGATTATTAGCACGCTGTACTGGACAAGAACGGTCAAACATAGTCAAAATGTAATAGGCATTACGAGGTTGTAGATGTAATGTAAAGATTTCACTAAGTAGATTTATTGTTCAAGTTTATAGTTTCAATCAATGACCATGTTGCAGCAATAAAGATGTGCATAATCCATAAATGTAGATGCACAGTGATAAATAGTGGCCAGATTGGTTCTGCTACTACGAAGCTACATATGTCAACAGGGACTCATCCGCAGGGGGGGACGGGGGGGACCGGTCCCCCCAACTTTGAAAGTTGGGGGATATCCCCCCAACTTTTTTTTGTTCAAAAATTTGAAAAAACCCACATTATATTAACCATGTCCATTTACCACTACCATGAAAAATGTACCTTTCATATCAAAATGCCAATACACATTGTATGTATTTTCCATTTTTAACAGGCGTATATATAATGCACTAATAGAAGAACTTAAAAAAACAAAATGTATTCATTTTTTACACGATCACAACGATTGTTTATTTTTCAACAAGTGCGTGTATATATATGCGTACCATGTGCGTTATGAAAAAGTTATGAAAAAAACAGTGCAATTGAGCCTGTTAAGTTTTACAAACGATGGTGCCAGAGGACCTCCGTCTGGTGATTCCACTGTGGGCCAACTGCCTCCATCCCCACCACATCCTCCACACCCCGACGCCAACATCGACGCCCAAGCCGCAACTACAAGTACACTAGTGGCCGAGTCGCGGTCGGAATTTCCGTTTGACGCCCCTCGGCAACCCGATCCATCAATGTTCCCTCAACAAGTATTGGATCACGCATCTCGAACGCGAAAGCTGGCTTTCCAGGCGTCATGGTACAAAGATTTTGCCTGGCTTCATTGCCCCGCAGACACGGCACAAGGAGTCGTCTGTTTCAGCTGTTCGACTGCTTAACTTGTCAAGACGGAAGCGTGGAATATTTTGGTCCAAAACTTTCACCTTTATCTCGTAAAGCCTATGCAGTAAGTGATGTGGGGCTGTTCGTAGTGCCAGACATATACCATATAAAATTTTATCCAATATTTAATTTTGAGTAAAATGGATTCATGCATTACTATGTTACAAATGAATACATCAAAGATTACGCTGAATTTTGGTCCTAAATTATCAGTTTTTAGTCCAATACTCTACACCAACGAACACTGTAGCAGCGTTGTTTGAAGTATTTTCCTGCCAAATAAAGTTATATCCTAATTGAAAATTTCAAACAAATCGATCTAATTATTCTCAAGTAACAAATTATCACAACCAAATATGAGTTGATTTTATTGTAACACGTTGTTTTTTAACGCTATCACCTTAACACTGGAGTTGCAGGCAAACGCTTAGCATGACTATGCAAACCCCTAAACACATCAAACAGAAAAATAATTTGCCAAGTCCGCTCATCTGTTTCCGTTTCATAAGTACAGTTGTTGAAATAAAGTGTTGTTCTTTTACATGCAAGCAAAAATACTAGCTACGTATATAAATTACATAAACCTTTTGCGCATAAGGCAGCTAAATATTTTCAAATTACTAGACATGTTTCCAACGAAGCAGAGCTAATGGGCAATATACATATGGCTCGATGGAACGTAACGTCATCGACCTTTGTGCAAAATATAAAGTCGATGACTATTTCCGTTGTAGAGTTTGCTTTGATTGTCACTTTTTTAATTAATGTTTGTTAGGACCTAGGGTATATAAGACCAAACGGTAATAAATAAAGATATTGACCACATGACAAAAAAGACAACTATGTAAAAGTTTTAGCTGGCGAAAACAGTCTCCTCAATGACTAAAACGCAAATTCACATATAAACAACTCAAACTGTTTAAAAAGTTGCTAATAAATGTCCGGACAAATGTCTAAATTCACGATTGACGCCAGAATTTCTACTTTATGTAAGTTTACACGTACACTAGGATTGAAGATGGAAAATTGTTTTCTAGATATTATTACTCTTATGCTCATGGTCATACTCCACTCATGCTAAGCTCTAATGGCTTAGTATGTACAATGATATAGTGTCACACCATATAACTGTCAGGCATATATTATATGTAACCTTTAGTCGCACAACTTCTGAATTAGAATGGTACGCTGCATACCATGGCACAGATATTTATGTGAAAAATTTATTTGTATTCCAATAGCGGTAAGCAATGTTTCATACCCACGACTAAGAATAAACTGTGAATTTTAAATAATTTCAAGAGTCCTAGTATTCCTTTAAAAGCTCTTATGCTAAATTTTATTATTTTCAACCTTAACGAATACCATCAAAAATGTTTCCATAAACTGGGTCAAATCCAAATTCTTTGCCGAACATGAACTAAATGACCGCTTGGCTGAAAATTCCTTCCTATAACCCGGTGTCTTGAAAAGCAAGTATATATCAGACAGATTTGGTGCGAGTAATTTGAAACGCAGTTATGTAGTAATGACTTGTTTTTCGATTGTAAGCATCCAGCGGTAATAATAGATTCCGAGAAATCAGTTCTATCAGAAGTAAAAACCAACAATTTTGTTGCGGCATATCGCTGCTGTTTACCGTAGGATTCGAGAATTTAGTTCAGCTTATGTATTCCAATTGCGGAAAGATGTGTTCCATCGCAGCAAAGCATTGTCTTTCCAGGAAAACTTCAATAATGAGAAGTTGATGTATCGAGAAGTTTAAAGCTAATTCGCTGGTAACCTTTCCGCAAGTATACATTTATAATTGACATACTTGTTTCAAAAATTATTCGACCATGGTTTGTCAAAACACAAAATGGTGAAACAGAGATTCTGTGAGAAAATGGATCGATGTTGAACAAGGAATGTATTTTTCAAAAGCGTTCTAATTCGCATCATGGTGAATATCTTGTGTCCTCATGACATCTATCCTATCGGCCGCTGTTGAGTTATGCGTGTCATAGTGTTCACCGTCATTAAAAGTTGAAAGGCCTACTATCTAGAAATAGTTTAGAAAATCGTATTGCCTTCCGCAAATATTTTAGCATAAGCCGTTTGACTAATTTATTGATACTATTACGTAGCCTTAAGGGCAGAAACCTAACTACCCCGATCTCGCACGGTAGTCCGCGTATTTTTATACAATATATAGCTTAAGAAATCGTAAATTTTCTAAAATGAATTATATTTAGCAAATAACCTAAAGCAGACTTATGTAATAAGCTAATGGTCTGAGAACTAAGAAATTACCTAATCAATTCGTGTTTTGAAGAAGCAGTGATTGTTAAGTTTCGACACTGTCTAATTATCAATAATGTGGAATGGAAGGAAACGGTCCACGGCTATAGTCATGAAAATAGATGTAAACACTGTGTTAAACAAATAGTGAATAATAAAAGTTTGTTGGTGAGCAAAACATTCACTTTTGCTCATTTACCTCTACTTCTTTATACGACCCATCTATCTGATTTTCGATTTATTCGCCAAAAATGTCTCACAGCAGGACATTCTAAAGAACATTCTTTTTGACTGCGCCCTAAGGTCACACCAGAAACAAAGCTCGTCGTTTAACATGCCGAAAACGTTAATTTCGTCACTGAGTTTCGACCTGATAAAGCCAAAAACTTAACCGACGAAGAAGGTAGTGCTTTTCCGTTTAGCACTCAAAAAATTTTCCCAAAGTATCAAAGGTAAAATGTGTCCACCGACGTGACAAAAGAAAGGTTGGAATATATTTTACCAGTATATATTATATGCTACTATTAATTTTGCAGGATAAAATCTGCATAAATCTCATAGAATGAAATTGTGTATTTTTGAATCAAGACTTTATAGAATGGATTTGAGTAAATCATTTGTGCCCAAACAAAAGTTTTTTTTCAGTTCAGCTCATTTTGGCGCCAAACTTTGCTGTTAAAATATGGCGTATTTTTTTCAATTTAAGCAATTTATTTACAAATTTGATGTGTTAAGTAGAATTAATTGCAGCTATCCTCGAAAAATATTTTTCAGATTTGCATGTAATAAACCATATATAGCTACTGAATATCAGTGATGCGCCTAGAATTGCAAAGTTAAAGAGTATCGTCTCATTGCTCGTTGGTATTCCGTTGTTGTGCTGGAAGTCCACTTGCATGTATCATTTAAATCAAATGTTGGTAGACTAATGGACTTTTATTTAAATGTTAAGATCTATATAATTCAATAAAACGCGGTCTCAATATCGATATTTCGATATTAATTTAGTTAGCTTTTACAATGAACGTTGTATCGCGGACACTACAAGGTATTCATTTAGAAATGTATTCATTCCTCTTTTGTGTGAAATGTATTAATGCGCAATTTGAATATAATTTTGTTCTCAAAATAACGTTGAGTTCCTAGAAGAACCATCGATATTCAACAATATCCAATCAATCAGCGAAATAAATTTGGGCACATGGTGAAATCTGTGCCCTTTTGTGGATCTATTATAATTAAAGTAATATTTTTCTTTTATGTTTACATTTCAATGTTAATGTTTAGAAGCCATAAACTGTGGTTATTTATAATTGTGCTTTGTTGACAGCTTTAAACCAATATCTACCATATTGTATTGCATCAACCTTTGAAACATTTTATATTGTAATATTAATGGTATCGGTTTTCTATACCTAAATATATAGTTAATTTTAAACTAAATAGTAATGTTTTGAATGCTATCGTAATAATTTGTGTTATATTTTATTCCACTATTAATTGTGTTGTTGCCTTGTGTAGTATGGAAAATCAGTGGTTTACCATATGTATATATTTTGTAGTTTAATTACTTTCATATTGAAACATAGTAACAGCCAGCAACTAGAGCAGTCGCCCTCGCAGAAATCAGGCTACATGGAATCACCCAAAATATTCTGACACCTCAAAAATGCATATGTTGCTTTTGGAAGAATAAGCTAGCATATTCGCCAAAAGTACACACTAAACATTCTGTATAGTTGACGCTAAATATCTTGGCATAAAATTGTAATTGTTATATAACGTCATTCAGTTGTTACGACCAATTTCGATGAGGCACGAACACGGCGATTAAATGTTTGAGGTCGTCATATCTTGACATAAAATTGTAATTGTTATATAACGTTATTCAGTTGTTACGACCGATTTCGATGAGGCACGAACACGGCGATTAAAAGTTTGAGGTCGTCATATCTTGACATAAAATTGTAACTGTTATATAACGTCATTCAGTTGTTACGACCGATTTCGATGAGGCACGAACACGGCGATTAAAAGTTTGAGGTCGTCATATCTTGACATAAAATTGTAACTGTTATATAACGTCATTCAGTTGTTACGACCGATTTCGATGAGGCACGAACACGGCGATTAAAAGTTTGAGGTCGTTATATCTTGACATAAAATTGTAATTGTTATATAACGTCATTCAGTTGTTACGACCGATTTCGATGAGGCACGAACACGGCTATTAAAAGTTTGAGGTCGTTATATCTTCACATAAAATTGTAATTGTTATATAACGTCATTCAGTTGTTACGACCGATTTCGATGAGGCACGAACACGGCGATTAAAAGTTTGAGGTCGTCATATCTTGGCATAAAATTGTAATTGTTATATAACGTCATTCAGTTGTTACGACCGATTTCGATGAGGCACGAACTCGGCTATTAAAAGTTTGAGGTCGTTATATCTCGACATAAAATTGTAATTGTTATATAACGTCATTCAGTTGTTACGACCGATTTCGATGAGGCACGAACACGGCGATTAAAAGTTTGAGGTCGTCATATCTTGGCATAAAATTGTAATTGTTGTATAACGTCATTCAGTTGTTACGACCGATTTCGATGAGGCACGAACACGGCTATTAAAAGTTTGAGGTCGTTATATCTTGACATAAAATTGTAATTGTTATATAACGTCATTCAGTTGTTACGACCGATTTCGATGAGGCACGAACACGGCGATTAAAAGTTTGAGGTCGTCATATCTTGGCATAAAATTGTAATTGTTATATAACGTCATTCAGTTGTTACGACCGATTTCGATGGCCCACGAATGCGGCGATTAAAAGTGTGAGGTCGTCCCTGCATTGTAGGATTCCGAGTACCGGATCCAGTCTTGGAAAAATTTAAATCTTGTGGCGTTCACATTAGGGAATTTGATCCTTTTGCGAATTACGCTGGCGTCCATCTTCTGGTGCAGCTTGCAGAGCCGTGTGAGTTTGACATCAGTGGATTGGCATTTGGAGCCGGGTGGTCTTGAGGGGAGCATCATTTTAGGGATGCGTTCAGCCGATATCTTCTAGGCATGTACAAGACATGTCTTCAATATATCTTAGTCTTCGCATCTCCAAATTTAATGTCCTTCTACGACTGCGTTACTTGGTCTACTCTAGATTAGAGTAGTGAAGAAAGCATCGATGAAAAGACAGTAAACGGGATTAGTCGAACTATTTTAAGTAAAGAACTATCACACCGAATCAAATCCTCAGACTATAATTTTGAATATTCAAGGCGCGTGTACGTCGTTTAAATAATATCACAACGAATCAAGTCCTCGGACTATAATTTTGATTATTCATGGCGCGTTTACGTCTTTTAAATAATATCACAAAAATCAAATCCTTAGACTATAATTTTGAATATGCAAGCCGCGTGTACGTCGTTAAACAATGTCACAACTTTCATTAGGATTTCACCCGGTTTCACTTTTATCATGTTTAAATGATGTCCGATCTGATTCGTTCAGATTTTATCCGATTTATGTTGACATTGTAACGGTGATTGTGATTTGATTCGATACTACTCAAACTCTACATCTACACCGTATACGTGTCCATGTATAACAATGTATTTCACACTATATGTTATTCGAATCCGGTAAAATCGGAGCAGAGCAAAGCGGACGCACTGTAAACGACGCACCCTAACACGAAACAAGAACCAAATACACTGAGTGTTCTATAAATTAGTATGTACAGCCATATTATGTATGTCATGCTTTATTAATAATCGACTCAAACGGGGCTGTACACATCATGCCCAAAACTTTCTTTTTATATTTCCAATAGAAATCGTAGCTGCAACGGAAATGGCAGACCTTTCGAACGCAAATCAATTAATCGTGGTTTACGTTCTTGTAAAGGACAATGTATAGTCTGGACCATAGTCGCTGAATCGCTACTCAAGAGGTATGACCAGCTGTGATGCGCTAATTCTGTTCTACTAAATTGTGCCATGCAAAGCCGTAATGAAAAATTAATCTTATACAAGATTGAACAACGGGGTGCATACAGCGGGATAATGACATGTATGCACTTTAATACATTATAATACAATCATTAATGTTTGCAATTTACTTTCAAGGGAAACTCAGACCTTATATTAATATTGCTACGTTGGGACTGAAACCGCTCATGCTCACAGGGGTTACCGCTCCACATCCAGACCCTCGGGGCGCAAAGGTTTGCATTTCAATTAAAAAAACTAGCGTGGAATATTAAGTCGTGATACGGCACCACACATGTCTGATCTGTAAATTCAAGCTGTATAAGTGTGTGTTAGCCATATTAGCTCAAATACTTTTATATATATGATCAAATACCACTACACAAATATATATTTACATTATATACAGTACATTGACGCGATATTTTAGTGTCGAATGTTGTCATGAACAAACGATCGCAAAAATAGAGCATTATAAGCCACGCGATGAGAGAATAGCTGTAAATTTCACTGCATTTTTCGGCGCTGTAAAAGTGGATGCAATTTCACTGTTGTGAACGGCTCTATTTTAGACATCAGAAAGAAATGCCTGTGCTCTGTAGTATGGTGTAATGTTTCGTGATCTGCATTGTAAGAATTAACGGATAATGACGTGCACTTTTAATAATAACTATAGCTACCATTAGGTTTTGCCCACCATTAAACTATATATCGTCACCACAAGCTTATAGAATGTCACATTGGGCACCCCAAACCTGCTTAGACTATTCTGTTTTTCCGAACTAGCAATCTTGTCGTCGTTTGCGAATCCTGATGAGTGACGAAACTCGAGTCCCAGCCGTTAAACCTAAGTTTTGCTAGCAAAAATTTGAAACAATTGTAAATATAGATATTTGAAAAAAATTTGTTAATCGAGGATGGGTCGAGGTCCTACCACACCACTCCTCCCTCCCCGAACATTTCTGGATCCGGTGCCTGTGGTTCAGGAAAATAATTTTAAAAAATAATTGTTATAGCTTAAACTAAACAATGTGCTTTGCTAATTTTATGACGATGCAAATACATTGAACAAACTTTGCTAGACCGTAATCTATATATAACATCACATAGATAACTTACGCTAATAATGATCTTTATTCAGAACTGTTCGATTGCTTTTACATAATTGCTATTTCCATTGCTAAAATTTTCAATTTAGAGTTAATGTTCCTACTGAACAAAGCGAAAACTCAACTTTATTTATATAATTTGAAACCAATGATGAACCAAATAACGGCAGTAAATGACTACTCATGTGTGTTGCAATTTCATTGTTAGCAATAGTTAATACTAAATTACCATTGATTCGCACAAAATAAAACGACCATAATCAATTTGCCCTTCGTCAAAATACCTGCTGAGGTCTGGTGTTATGTTGTATCATGTGTGAAATGATCAGGTTCAACGTGTAAATATTTTCCTATTGAAGATTTGCATAACAATTATGAATGCTTTACGAAGAACCTGGTACTCTTTTTTGTCGCGTCGGTACTGGTGCCTTAGGTAATGTACATGGTTAAAAAATATTTTCCTATTAAAGATTTGCATAACAATTATGAATGCTTTACGAAGAACCTGGTACTCTTTTTTGTCGCGTCGGTACTGGTGCCTTAGGTAATGTACATGGTTAAAAAATATTTTCATATTAAAGATTTGCATAACAATTATGAATGCTTTACGAAGAACCTGGTACTATTTTTTGTCGCGTCGGTACTTGTGCCTTAGGTAATGTACATGGTCAAAAAATATTTTCCTATTAAAGATTTGCATAACAATTATGAATGCTTTACGAAGAACCTGGTACTCGTTTTGTCGGTGTCGGTACCGGTGCCTTAGCTCCTGCACGTGGGTTAAATTGGTAAATTTTCACTTGAAAACACGTCTATATATTTATTTTCATTTTCTAAAATTTGAAGTTTGAGATGTATCTTGTCACTTGGTTTGAGGTTACAAGAACACAGAACATGTAATTAACTGTTTGTTAGCTTTTGTTTCAGAAAAAGTTACCAAAAACGCAAAGACCTACCGTCAAAATTTAATTAAAATATGATTGTGGTCAAAAATGGCTCATCGAAATCATTACACCAAACCTAGATGCATTCGACAGGAACCGATAAATTACAGTACGGCCCGGACCGAATCTCTAATTTTGACAAAAACCTTTGTTATTTGCTGTTGAAGCATATATTTTTAACATAGATTTTACTGTTCGCCGTAATTCCGAAGAACACAACGAACACTTCGTTAATCGACAATGGAATTTATGGAAACCAGCTAAACCCAATATTTCCCATATTGGATTTGGCATAGGCTTTTGTTTACTACCTACGAGCCCCACTTGTTTTACCGAGCCACAATAGATAGATGGGTTTAATAAGAGTAAATGCTAGGTCGTCATAAACATTGCAAAAGTGAAGAGGGACGCCGAAAAATTGGGGGGTCAGGCTTTTACATTCATCTCGTTTTATATTCACCTCATCAGTTAATTTTTTTACCTTTGTCAGTAAAACATAGGTGCATCCTTCTCCACCCACTCCTCTTGCGGCTTGCCTGAGCAATTATGTGAAGGGTGTGTTTATTACGCGATCAGCAATGCAATTGAGTTTCAATGCAGTACGTAAAATAACTTACAAATTGCGACGGTTTTTATTGACCCTCTGATTAATATAATAATTTCGTGCACACATTATTGCTATATAAATCGTTCAGTAACTAACTGTCTACAATATATTGCAATTAAATCTCAATCCAAGAACCATAGTTGACTATAAACTGATGGTCCAGCTGATGCCTATCTATCTTATTGTGCTGTAGATTAAACTTATCACGTTTCGTCATAAGATGCATAGCAATGTTTTCTAGAAAACGAGGACATTGGGCTTTGCCCCATTTCGCACTAGTTAAGCTCAACAGAGTCTTGTTTCTCCGCCGACTTCGCGGTGCCCGTTCCTACCGCTATGGCTTCGCTAAATAGATAGGTAAAGTAAGATATATTCCGTCCCAAAACTTGAGCACGCGGCTGTAGCAAAAATGTCACACCAGTCGGACATTAACTTAAATCCAAGCAAGCTGTCTGTTACAAATGCTTTCACAATTCCTTACACACGCGGCAAAAACGTTGAGCCAAATTTGGCTCATTTTGAGCCATCTGAGGCATCGCTGGATTTGAACTAGGCCCAGGTGATTCAGAGTGAGCCAAATTTATCTCATTCTGGTCCAAATTTGGCTCAATGATTTTACTGTGCGATAAGTTCGGAGCCCCCTCGGTCAAAATTGTTAGTCGTTGTAGCAGAACGATCATGAGATAAGTTCTATATGTCAAATGGTGGGGGAAGTTGCGTACCATTAATCTAATCAACATTTCCTTCCCGATCAAAATACTAATAAAATTGCTACCAAAACAACATTGCAAATAGCAATTGCAAATTCTAGTCTCGGTTTAGGCAGATTATGCACTGAGATATATATATTCCGTCCCAAAAAAATTAATTTTATATAAAATCATCACAATGTTACCTGTTAATAACAAAATAAATTGTGTCACACATGGTTATAAGACATGCAGACTTTACATAGTTATTCATACACCCATAAGTCGGTGAGTATCAGATGACAGTTGTTGGGGCCACTGTGGCCTTGAGTAGATACTGATTTTTCTTATTAATTATTAAGAAAAAACCAGGCTCAAATTTCAGTTGAAACTATGTGGGTTGTATCTATTCAATAATACTCTGACACATTTTTCTTGAGCAAAACAACTCTAAAAACATATGCAAAAGTTCATTTTCCGACAGTCTGCTTGTTTTACTTTTATCCTGTTGAGTGATTTCCAGCTTCTCTATAAGCACGATAACGGCTGATTAACGGTCTGACTTTTAGGTGACTATTGAATAAACCATTACTTTTCTACAGTCATCATGATCAACACTGCTCATGTCATCAGCACTAATTTTACACAATCAAACTAATTCTAAAGTCCAAAATGGAGGCATGTTCATAGACCCTTGCGGCCGTTACGGCAATTTATTTTCGTGAAATTTGCTTTTGACCAGCAACTGCGTTTTATTATAACATTTGTTTGCATGTACGTGAAGCTAAGATATGAAGGAAAATAAATTATACATCAGTACGCCTTGCATCTTTTACAGATTATTGATACCAAATACGTATATAGTTTAGTTGATAATGTCGATGTAAGGTTCATAAGCAATTGGCCCATGTCAACTTTAGGGGCTGAACGTTATAAGGTTAGAGAAAAGAACAGCTTAGATCGGGGGCACCCCGACTTAGACTTAGGCTTAGTACATGTCTCATATAAGGACCTTAGCTTAGGCTAAGACTAAGGTTTAGGCTTAGTATCTCGAGAACGGCATGGCATGCATTATACTTCGGCCACTAAAGTCGACATGGGCAGCTATTTACAGGGCAACATGCATCAAATTTAGGTCAGTCGACAACAGTGCTTCTAGTCATTCGCGTGATCAGACATATAGCGAGATTTCTGTTTCGAAAATTAGCACAAACAACACCGCCTCAGGTATTTCTAATTTAATTTTTCCAGTGTTTTCAGAATGCACTACGAGAGTGGCGATATTGAATGCGTGAAAAAGCAAGGTGTTTATTATATGGAATTGCACAATTGTGAAGCAGCTGTGCCATATTATTAAAGACAACGTCACTCAAGACGAAAAATACGAACCTTATGTCAGGAAAGAAACCGTTCAGTTTAGGCAATATTTCAAAACGTCGGCAAATGACCAAAACCTTT
>JASANE010028289.1:0-56692 GCA_030248225.1 Trileptium ribeirensis
ACAAATACTGTATGCAGTTATACAGTATCGCGAGCCGTGGATAATAAATGGTATGAAAATGTGAAGAAATAAAGACACATATCGATACTGTGAAAAGATGATGATCGTTGAATATCACGTGTTCACTTTTGCTATATTTCAACAATATTTTCTCACTTGCGTTTAGTGTTTTATTTGAGTGGTCAATTCGGGATACAAAGACTGTATGCAGGTATACAGTATCAGCAGTGGATAACAAATGGTAAGAAAATGTGAAGGAATAAAGACACATATCGTTACTGCGAAAAGACGATGATCGTTAAACATCACGTGTTCACTTTTGTTATATTTCAACAATATTTTCTCACATGCGTTTAGTATTTTATTTGAGTGGTCAATTCGGGATACAAAGACTGTATGCAGTTATACAGTATCGCGAGCCGTGGATAATAAATGGTATGAAAATGTGAAGAAATAAAGACACATATCGATACTGTGAAAAGATGATGATCGTTGAATATCACGTGTTCACTTTTGCTATATTTCAACAATATTTTCTCACTTGCGTTTAGTGTTTTATTTGAGTGGTCAATTCGGGATACAAAGACTGTATGCAGGTATACAGTATCGCGAGCCGTAGATAAAAATGGTAAGAAAATGTGAAGGAATAAAGACACATATCGTTACTTCGAAAAGACGATGATCGTTAAACATCACGTGTTCACTTTTGCTATATTTCAACAATATTTTCTCACTTGCGTGTAGTGTTTTATTTGAGTGGTCAATAAAAAAATTTAATAATAATAAAGTATGTGTGAGATAGAGACCGACAAAAAATACTGTACGCATTTAGACAGTATCGCGAGCCGTAGATAATAAATGGTATGAAAATGTGAAGAAATAAAGACACATATCGATACAGCGAAAAGATGATGATCGTTAAACATCACGTGTTCACTTTTGCTATATTTCAACAATATTTTCTCACTTGAGTATAGTGTTTTATTTGAGTGGTCAATTTGGGAGACAAATACTGTATGCAGTTATACAGTATCGCGAGCCGTGGATCATAAATGGTATGAAAATGTGAAGAAATAAAGACGCATATCGATACTGCGAAAAGATGATGATCGTTAAACATCACGTGTTGACATTTGCTATATTTCAACAATATTTTCTCACTTGCGTTTAATTTTTTATTGAGTGGTCAAATTGTGAGACAAAGACTGTATGCAGTTATACAGTATCGCGAGCCGTGGATAATAAATGGTATGAAAATGTGAAGAAATAAAGACACATATCGATAATGCGAAAAGCTGATGATCATTAAACATCACGTGTTGACTTTTGCTATATTTCAACAATATTTTCTCACTTGCGTATAGTGTTTTATTTGAGTGGTCAATTTGGGAGACAAATACTGTATGCAGTTATACAGTATCGCGAGCCGTGGATAATAAATGGTATGAAAATATGAAGAAATAAAGACACATATCGATACTGAGAAATGATGATGTTCGTTAAACATCACGTGTTCACTTTTGCTATATTTCAACAATATTTTGTCACTTGCGTTTAATGTTTTATTGAGTGGTCAATTTGAGAGACAAAGACTGTATACAGTTATACAGTATCGCGAGCCGTGGATAATAAATGGTATGAAAATGTGAAGAAATAAAGACATATAAAAAAAAAGAAAAAAAAAGAGAAAAAGAGAAATAACATATCGATAATGCGAAAAGCTGATGATCATTAAACATCACGTGTTGACTTTTGCTATATTTCAACAATATTTTCTCACTTGCGTTTAATGTTTTATTGAGTGGTCAATTTGGGAGACAAATACTGTATGCAGTTATACAGTATCGCGAGCCGTGGATAATAAATGGTATGAAAATATGAAGAAATAAAGACACATATCGATACTGAGAAATGATGATGTTCGTTAAACATCACGTGTTCACTTTTGCTATATTTCAACAATATTTTGTCACTTGCGTTTAATGTTTTATTGAGTGGTCAATTTGATACACAAAGACTATATGCAGTTACACAGTATCGCGAGCCATGGATAATAAATGGTATGAAAATGTGAAGAAATAAAGACACATATCGATACTGCGAAAAGATGATGATCGTTAAAAATCACGTGTTCACTTTTGCTATATTTCAACAATATTTTCTCACTTGGGTTTAATGTTTTATTGAGTGGTCAATTTGGGAGACAAATACTGTATGCAGTTATACAGTATCGCGAGCCGTGGATAATAAATGGTATGAAAATGTGAAGAAATAAAGACACATATCGGTACTGCGAAAAGATGATGATCGTTAAAAATCACGTGTTCACTTTTGCTATATTTCAACAATATTTTCTCACTTGCGTTTAGTGTTTTATTTGAGTGGTCAATTCGGGATACAAAGACTGTATGCAGGTATACAGTATCGCGAGCCGTGGATAACAAATGGTAAGAAAATGTGAAGGAATAAAGACACATATCGTTACTGCGAAAAGACGATGATCGTTAAACATCACGTGTTCACTTTTGTTATATTTCAACAATATTTTCTCACATGCGTTTAGTATTTTATTTGAGTGGTCAATTCGGGATACAAAGACTGTATGCAGTTATACAGTATCGCGAGCCGTGGATAATAAATGGTATGAAAATGTGAAGAAATAAAGACACATATCGATACTGCGAAAAGATGATGATCGTTAAATATCACGTGTTCACTTTTGCTATATTTCAACAATATTTTCTCACTTGCGTTTAGTGTTTTATTTGAGTGGTCAATTCGGGATACAAAGACTGTATGCAGGTATACAGTATCGCGAGCCGTGGATAACAAATGGTAAGAAAATGTGAAGGAATAAAGACACATATCGTTACTTCGAAAAGACGATGATCGTTAAACATCACGTGTTCACTTTTGCTATATTTCAACAATATTTTCTCACTTGCGTTTAGTGTTGTATTTGAGTGGTCAATTCGGGATACAAAGACTGTATGCAGGTATACAGTATCGCGAGCCGTGGATAATAAATGGTATGAAAATGTGAAGAAATAAAGACACATATCGATACTGTGAAAGGAGGAGATCAATATCACTCACTGCTATATTCAACAATATTCTCACTGCTAGGTTATCAGGATCAATAGATACAAAAAAAGACTAGCATATACATATCGCGAGCCTAGATAAAAAGAAGAAAATGGAAGAAATGAGACCGCCATCTCGTACTCGAAAAGACGAGATCGTAAACATCACGTCACTGCTATATTCAACAATATCTCGCTGATATATATGAGATAAAATCGAGACAAATACGCAGTATACAATCGCAAGCACGACAAAAAAGAAAAATGAAAAAAAAACATATCGATACTGCGAAAAGATGATGATCGTTAAACATCACGTGTTGACATTTGCTATATTTCGACAATATTTTCTCCTTGTTCACTTGCGTTTAATGTTTTATTGAGTGGTCAATTTGAGAGACAAAGACTGTATACAGTTATACAGTATCGCGAGCCGTGGATAATAAATGGTATGAAAATGTGAAGAAATAAAGACACATCGATAATGCGAAAAGCTGATGATCATTAAACATCACGTGTTGACTTTTGCTATATTTCAACAATACTTTCTCACTTGCGTGTAGTGTTTTATTTGAGTGGTCAATTTGGGGAGACAAAAAAATACATGCATTTGATATAGGAGTGATAATAAAGTATAAAATATGAAGAAATAAAGAAATATGATATGAAAAGAGATTTAAAATAATTATTGCTATATAAAATATTTAGTAATAAAAAAAAAAAAATACAGCAAAAAATAAAAAAAAAAAACACGCAACAAAAGGAAATACAACAAACACAAAAACAACAACACTGTATGCAGTTATACAGTATCGCGAGCCGTGGATCATAAATGGTATGAAAATGTGAAGAAATAAAGAAAAAGAGAAAAAAAGAAAAACAAAAAAAATACCGCAAACGCATATCTATACTGCGAAAAGATGATGATCGTTAAACATCACGTGTTGACATTTGCTATACTTCGACAATATTTTCTCACTTGCGTTTAATGTTTTATTGAGTGGTCAATTTGGGAGACAAATACTGTATGCAGTTATACAGTATCGCGAGCCGTAGATAATAAATGGTATGAAAATGTGAAGAAATAAAGACACATATCGGTACTGCGAAAAGATGATGATCGTTAAAAATCACGTGTTCACTTTTGCTATATTTCAGCAATATTTTCTCACATGCGTTTAGTATTTTATTTGAGTGGTCAGTTTGGGATACAAAGACTGTATGCAGTTATACAGTATCGCGAGCCGTGGATAACAAATGGTAAGAAAATGTGAAGGAATAAAGACACATATCGTTACTGCGAAAAGACGATGATCGTTAAACATCACGTGTTCACTTTTGTTATATTTCAACAATATTTTCTCACATGCGTTTAGTATTTTATTTGAGTGGTCAATTCGGGATACAAAGACTGTATGCAGTTATACAGTATCGCGAGCCGTGGATAATAAATGGTATGAAAATGTGAAGAAATAAAGACACATATCGATACTGCGAAAAGATGATGATCGTTAAATATCACGTGTTCACTTTTGCTATATTTCAACAATATTTTCTCACTTGCGTTTAGTGTTTTATTTGAGTGGTCAATTCGGGATACAAAGACTGTATGCAGGTATACAGTATCGCGAGCCGTGGATAACAAATGGTAAGAAAATGTGAAGGAATAAAGACACATATCGTTACTTCGAAAAGACGATGATCGTTAAACATCACGTGTTCACTTTTGCTATATTTCAACAATATTTTCTCACTTGCGTGTAGTGTTTTATTTGAGTGGTCAATTTGGGAGACAAATACTGTATGCAGTTATACAGTATCGCGAGCCGTGGATCATAAATGGTATGAAAATGTGAAGAAATAAAGACGCATATCGATACTGCGAAAAGATGATGATCGTTAAACATCACGTGTTGACATTTGCTATATTTCGACAATATTTTCTCACTTGCGTTTAATGTTTTATTGAGTGGTCAATTTGTGAGACAAAGACTGTATGCAGTTATACAGTATCGCGAGCCGTGGATAATAAATGGTATGAAAATGTGAAGAAATAAAGACACATCGATAATGCGAAAAGCTGATGATCATTAAACATCACGTGTTGACTTTTGCTATATTTCAACAATACTTTCTCACTTGCGTTTA
The DNA here is from genome assembly GCA_030248225.1 of Trileptium ribeirensis. Lineage (NCBI taxonomy): Eukaryota > Metazoa > Nematoda > Enoplea > Enoplida > Thoracostomopsidae > Trileptium > Trileptium ribeirensis. The sequence goes on from JASANE010028289.1 coordinate 5,232, forward strand.
ATGTTTTATTGAGTGGTCAATTTGGGAGACAAATACTGTATGCAGTTATACAGTATCGCGAGCCGTGGATAATAAATGGTATGAAAATGTGAAGAAAAAATAAAAAAAAAAAAAAAAAAAAAAATAGAAAAAAAAAAAATAAAGACACATGTCGATACTGAGAAATGATGATGTTCGTTAAACATCACGTGTTCACTTTTGCTATATTTCAACAATATTTTCTCACTTGCGTTTAATGTTTTATTGAGTGGTCAATTTGGGAGACAAATACTGTATGCAGTTGTACAGTATCGCGAGCCGTGGATCATAAATGGTATGAAAATGTGAAGAAATAAAGACACATATCGATACTGAGAAATGATGATGTTCGTTAAACATCACGTGTTCACTTTTGCTATATTTCAACAATATTTTCTCACTTGCGTTTAATGTTTTATTGAGTGGTCAATTTGAGAGACAAAGACTGTATGCAGTTATACAGTATCGCGAGCCGTTGATAATAAATGGTATGAAAATGTGAAGAAATAAAGACACATATCGATACTGAGACATGATGATGTTCGTTAAACATCACGTGTTCACTTTTGCTATATTTCAACAATATTTTCTCACTTGCGTTTAATGTTTTATTGAGTGGTCAATTTGAGACACAAAGACTGTATGCAGTAAATTGCCGAACGTACTTGCCTTGCTCGTCAATTTTACAGCTTTTGTTGGAAATCAAAGTGTAGTGGATTATTTTTGTGCCAATTCGCGCATTGTTAGATAGCCTAGAATCAGTACATGGATTTGTTGGTGCATAACCGCTCATATACTCATATTATAGCCTAAACACCATGCTCATGCGAGTATTTTGAGGTTTAGATTACTTTTTAACAAACTTTTTTCGTTTCAGACGTAATCTTCTGACAACGGCAATCGGACCTTCCCAAAAAACTCAGATCACGTTATCAAAAACCCTAATCGTGGTTCATTCTTTTCGTTACGTCATGTCCCATTCATTGTAATATTTAGCATAATGTTGGGCACTAAATCAATTAAGCATAGAAAGCAACCTGATAACTCCTGAATTTTTTCCAGCATGATTTTATGCTGAATGTTAAAAATTTTCACTATCCTTCCGATTAAAAATTGATCCAGTAATTAAATATATAAATCTATCGTGCGTAAAATTGGTTACGATGACTCATCTTCTTTACTTAACAATGGCGAACTCAATCCATTATCTATTCAGAGCGGTTTTAAATATCAGGCTCAACGTAAAACGTATGCCTAATAACGGAAACACTGTTTCATTTATAAGTAAATTCTGTTTTTTCAAAAATCTTTAAAAGAAACTATTTCTCAATATTCCATTTTTAAATGCATATTCAAATGCGTATTGTACCAGAAAAATCTGAGCGAAATATTTTATTAAATATGTGATATTTTAGGTGTGATGCAATTGTACAATATTCAATAGTCGTCATCTTCGCACGTTAATCCTTCGCATCAGTAGGGTTCGTTTTCCGGTAAAGTCCACTTCATTCGGCGAAACCGTGGCCTAATTTCCTTGCAACGTTTACATTGCATATGTCTTCGGTGATTCTGGCCAAACATCGTTTTTGAGCAGCCGTTGGTCAGCTGTGTGGGCTTAAGCGCATCGCTGTGTTGGACACCGAGTTCTTACTGTTTTGCATTACGTGGCGGTACAGGCGCAGGTCGCTTTCTTACATTCTTTCTTTGCTAATTGTCTCTACCATTCGCCGGCGCACATTTTCTTTGTGCTAATGGTCTATCCATATTATGCCGAGGCATCACAGAGAGACGATTCAGTATAGCAGTTGGACCCAGCAGCTATAAGTCTTAGGCACATTTTGCGATCGAAAAAAATACCAACGCGTGGGACTCTACCGAACTAGCACCAAGTGCGCGCTCACAGGTTTTTCAGTGCGTGGCACAGTATGCGAAATGATCGGTACTTTAGGCATTCCCTAACATCGCCTATGCCTGTTCAGATTGATACTAGCGCTGGTTAGCTAAACTGATGGTCTGCGCCTTCTTCCACAATTCGGTCAAGGAGACCAACGTGGATGACAACTTCCCGGTATTCAAGAATCTACCATACTTCAGCGGGATGAATTCAGGTCCATTGCCCTTGTCGTTTTTGTTTTTTCGATAGCTCTTTCTACTTCTAAAGCAGATATAGCCGGGACGTGCCCAAGCAAAGGGTGTAAGCTTTCAAATGGCGGATGAGGACACTCTTCAATGAAAATTTCCGAGAAGTAGTCTCTCCAGCGCGTGAGAATCTTGATCGGGCCCTGCAGAATGTCATTATTGTGGTCTTTGATCTGCTGAACATGACCAACATCTTGCGTCGACAATATTTAACGGTAATTCAAGTTATGCAATTCAACACTTATGTTAATTCAGCTACTCAAAATTAAACAAACAACAGCGTCCAGAAAATTGCTGTACAAATTTTATCCTAATATGAAATTTCCCACGTAAACACAAAACAATTCTCGATCCACACATTTTAAAGTGGCCGATATATTAGCAGTTGTACATATTGCCTTGCTAACAGTGGCTGTTGCCAAACTGAAATTCTTTAAGAAAGTAACGCTATAGGTTACCCTTCTGTAATTAACAACTTCGCTTAATGGATTGCTAATCTTAATTTTTTGCGTATTTGACATGTGCGTTTTGCCGATTCACGCCAGTGAATCAATTTTATGTTGGAATATCCGCCAAACTGTATATTTAACGAAGATGCTTTTTAGTTCTTGCTAGTTTTAAAGTAACGTTTTTCGATTTACAAATGCTGGGAACGTTCTACTATAAGCTATGATGTTTGCGGCACAGTGCTATTCAATCATGTCGTTACATAGCACCTAGTGCCGTTTGCAGAAGACATCAGTAACTAGAAATTTTCTCAGAATCTGCATAGATTAAACAATTTTCGATCTACACATTTTACTCAAGGCCTGTCGCCTCTATCCACTTTGCACTAAACTGTTCTTTTTCCGAACCATGTAACGTATGGCCCTAAACAGGACATGCGTCCAAATCTGCGTCACGCTTTGAGTATCTTACAACTCTGGTAAGGTTTTTATAAACTGTAATAAACTAATTAATGTGTTAATATAATCGGAAGTGCCATACATTTAAATAAAAATGATTCTTCATGAAGGTAAACAGTCAAAACGCAGTCACTATTAGAGATTTAATGAATGTTTACTAATTGTAAATAGTTAAGGCGTGTTCACGCGCTCAAAATTTTGCTCAAATTTTGAGCTCGAACTTTTTCAGGAAAAACATCTCGTCCATGATTGGCTATAGGAATATTCATGAAAAGTTTGAACTATGTTCATACGTTCAACCTTGCAAAAAATGCAAAAAAGATGCATTTAATCAAAATTTGAGAAAAAATTTGAGCGTGTGAACACACCTTTATTTTCATGGCAAGGGTGTACCTAAAACAAACTAAAACGTAAGAAATAATGTGCTAATTGTTTGACATTTCAGTAAAGTTGCTGACATCTCAAACACAAATTTGGATACTAATAACAGCTTTCTAAAAGAAACTTGAGACGTGATGCATCGAGTGTAGACATTTTCCTATTAAGGTTTCACATAAGGACAACAGTCGAATGAAATGAAATATTACAACGGCAACATATCTTTTATATCGTTGCCATCGCTACTAATAAGGTTCTATTTATACAATCAGTACACCCTATACGAAAGCCAGAAAATCAGATTCTGTGTAGTTTTACGTTTTACAGCATTCAACCTTCATCTAAAATCATAAAAAAAATAGTTAAACCCTCCATGAACGCTAATCGGCTTTACTGTTGCCGAAAGCCCTAACTTTAGAAGTAGATGTTCATAATTTAGCTGTATCACATATATATAACGGTTATTTAGAGGTATCGTAAAATCATGCCACCAGCCTGAACGATCCTATTAATAACTCTTTGAGCTAGTCGACTCTACTATCAAGCTTTCGGCTTTGCAGTAACTACAAACTAAAATTGCACAATTAGCTTTAAAATGTCAATTAGCTAGATTGGCAGATATAACCAATAAAGTCAGCTTTAAAACATTCGAATTTTAGTTCAGTTGTTATTAATAAAAATGTGTTCTCAACATTGATGTTCTGAAAATAATTTACTTTACAAAGCTTAATTACTGCTATTCCAATACACATGACAAATTTAAAATGATAGCTTGTAATATATTTAAATAAATATTGTCTATCATGTATAACCGCTTGAAAAGCAGCAGAATTCGCAGCATAAAATATATTATTAACGCATGATACGCAATATGTAATCGGCAAACGTATTATAATGGAGAGGTGTCGCGTTTGAAACATAATTTTCCAGAACAAACAACTGAGGACTCGTTCCTGCAGCATACACACAAGCCTGTTCGGTAATGAAATTAGTACGAACTTGGTCAGAAGATAAATACAAAGGTTCCTATCTTAACTAGCATACCTTATCGGGTTGCGCTTCGGCAACTGCGGTTGCTAATGTCATGAATCAGAATTTTGTAACAGCCCTCCCCCTCCAAAACAAAAATAACGTTGGAGCGTTCACTATTTTTATATTTATATTTATATATATTGACAAGTTAGTGATTTCAGCCTGAAATTTTGCTTTCTTAGCGAGCAATAAATTTTTTCCGGAAATCGTTAAAATTGTACGGTGATAAAAGTCTGTTGCAGTGGCTACGTTATAAAGGACCCTCATTAGAAAGTTTTGTTAACCAATAGTCTACACCATAGCATCCAGTGGTATACTGTATATACAAACACTATATAATAAAATAGATGGTGTATGAGCACAATTAACTTAACGATAGTCTTTTCATCTAGCTATTGTTTCTACTGACGGTGTCAAAGACACCATACACAAACACATTGTATCATGTGTGTAAATAATAGTATGGTATACCTAATACCATATAAGTTTTTAAAACATGGTGCAGTCGACCATACCATTACCGAAACTACACAGTCTATGTATACTATCCTAAAATATCATTGGAAATACACCATATAATGGACGGTGACAAAGACACCCATTTGGACAAAACTTTCATAAAAGGTTCGTTTATAACCTAAATGCCGCATATATATGGAAACAGGTGGGTGACCACCGAATGAACAACTTGGCTTTGAAACATCGATATCCTCAGCGATAACTGTTAGACATTAACATAATTTACACCAGGCCCACTAGCATAACCGGTGTTCCGGTCATTATCACCGTTTCGATTCTTACCTCACGAGACCTACTGTAGTATTTTGTGCGTTACGCATTGTCATATGCACTAGCGGCATGCTGATCCCGACAGTACCGTTGTTGCCTACTGCCAGAATATCCTTGCTGATTCGTTGAGTTGTTCCATTCTTCGAGTCGCGAAACTCGTTTTTCAGAGTTTTCGACTACGCGATATCGCGGACGACTACCGTATTGCGGTTCTGTCCCTGGGTACCCGCTAGCTATTGGCGTCGGCGCGTTGTACGACGTTGTCGGTGCAAGTTAGCGGTGCTCGCGCCGTAAACCGCGTATATTCCCCTGGTAGCGGATCGTACGTGTATTGCGTAATATGGGGAAATGTCTCTGCATTTCACATCGGAAACACAGATTTCCGATGGGTGCCGCTGGTGGCAATGCAATTGTGCCTACTAGTTCTGTCCCATTATCGTGTGTCATTGCATTTAATTGATGTTGTTCGGTGTGTTTTTCTAGCAGATCGATGAGCCGAGCGATCGTATCTTCGCTACCGGCCGTGGTACGCTTACTCTCATACAGTGCTTCATGTATTTTGTAAACTAACTGATTGTCATCACCATTCTGAGGCATATAATTTACTGTTTTATACTGGCGGATTTTACGAACCGTTATAACGACTATTTCCTTCTGGAACGCCAAAAGAGCGTCTTCTCGATATTTGAATTTGTCCATCATGTGTTTGGAAGAATAGCATTATTTTTCCTATTACGCCAGATTTTAGCTCTGCCCTTTTAGTCCTTGTCGTAGAAGCATTTGTAACAGGACATCGCGCTCCTCCCCTAGACCTCCGGAAACGCTTTATCAACTAAGATCTGAAGGTCCAAACCGTACATGACGACCGAATCCCGGTCTCCATGGTATACTTATGCTCAGTGTATTTACCGCGTCTTCGTCACGTTGTGATGATAAATACTGTCTGTTTCTGGCATTCCAGGAAACTTTAATATATTTTGAGCACCTCACCATTCAATACGGTAGAGAAACAGATAAGCTTTTGATCAAGCGCCCTCCATTCGCGTCTGTCAAGTTATTGTACGTGGCTAACCAGGTTTCGAAGTCCTGTACATTAGGTCCCGAGAGTGGTGGAATTTTCTGCGTCTGTATCATAGGCTCTTTCGCCAGTTTACTACTAGAAGCGTTAACCAGCAATAATTACGTTGTATGACTTAAACGCGTAATATTTACGTAGCAACGTGTTCCAACAAAATCGCTTGTTTTTTCTAAAACACAGTTGCGATCTTCCACAGTTCAAACACATCCTAGCATTATGATATATCAGCACCAAGCGGTCGTCACTCGTAATCGATGATTTGCTTCGGGCTGTATTATATCAGCATTTATCCACCTTCCAAAGCTTTAAAATTTACTCTCATGACCCTCACAGTTTACGGAGCACAGCGAGCAAGCAACAAGACCTTTAAAACGGATGAGCTATAAGGATCCACAACGTTGTTCAACCTAAGAACGCGATTAGACAGCTATGCTGGGTATTAGACACGATAATCCTATTGCAACCATTACCATATCTGTTATCAGCAACGAATTCGCCTAGATTGCCACAGCGAGGACAGTTCCGGCTTTCAACACAAAATACTCTAATCGTGACGTCAAAGCACTGGGCAATTCACCGTTGCTACCCACTGTTGACTAAATGTCTAGGCGACAACCAGGTAAGTCTCGTACTTGAGTCATGTCTCAAACCCATCAAGGTTTCGATTTCACTCCCGCCGAAATTTAATAAAACGACGCCGCTGATAGCGTTTCCAGGAACTTTTGTGCTTGGAACAGTTCTGGACCTACGGAATCCCAGATGCGCAATCATCCCCCGCTGTGGCGCCCGAAAGACCCCGGCTTCTCCGACTCGCCCGCGAATATATAGTTAACGTAAGGGAACCGGATAGCTTTGTAGGCTGCCGGCGAGTTAACCAGGGTGTTCGCCTTGGCCCCTACATTGACATACGCTTTAGTGATATAAAGGTTCCCCGAGAGAGGGTCCAAACTTAAGCCTGCTCACTAGCCGTAAAGCTGAGCCGCCCTTCCCTAACTATCACACAAGATCCTTCTGGTCTTTTTCCCTTTCGGTTCCTTTTCCCCAACGAATTCGAGCAGGATCCACCCTTGTTCATCCTTTCCCTTACGCCAGATTATGTGAAAACCACGGAAGCTTTGTGCGTTATGTGTTAGCCACTTCCAGGGCCCACTACGTTATCTAGATTTTGCGAAGGAAACTGTGCCGTGATACTTGATGGCGTTATTTTTTTACTAATTTTATTTTGTCGCAAACCCTACTGAGAAGCTAACTTTTCTGACCCTTTATTCATCCTGTATCCCTATCCTACTGACCATCGCTTTCTTTCATGGCAAACACCACAGATATTTTATTTGTATCCTGAGTGGACAAATTCAAAGGGCATTAAACATATATATGTTTCGATTAATACATGCGAACACATATTTTGTTATATAATCGCAAAATATTTAGCACAACCCCAAGTACCCTGCAATGCTCTGCTTGAAAGAAGGGGCGCTGTAGCAGCCTTTAGGCAAATTCCCTTTACTGAACGCTGTAGGAGACTGTAAGCGGTTTCGCTTACTTTGCTCCGTAGATGTTACCAGACGTTTCATCCTTGGTCGATATGCAGATGAAACTAGGCGATTCCCTTTACTGGGCACTGTAGAAACCAATAGGCAGTTGCCTTTAGTGGGCGCTGTAGACCGCAAGAAGACACCTTTTATTATGCCTTGTAGAAGTGCAAATTACGGAATCTTTAGGACGCTACAAATTCCTGAGCTGGGCAAGGGGCGCGCAGCTTCCCTGAATGTCGGCGAGCTTCCATTTGGTTGGTGGTTGGTCGGTAAAGAGGTGTGCTGCGAAAGCGGATTACGTCGTTGTCATGCAGCCTGGGTAGCGAGAGATCGCTGGCGAAGAATCGTCTATCAAAAAAGTTAACAAGATTAGAATGGTTTTAAAGCGCAAAGCGATAAAAACGTTGAGCCATTAAGGATTCAATAAGTTGACGGCCTGGCGTGCCTGAAAAACATATTGAGCCCGTGGGTACGGGTCTAGTGGCAGTGGACAGCCCTTTGATCTGCGCGGGTGCCCACGGGCTCAATAATTTCTGCACACGCACACCTCTGTGCGCAAGTGGCTCCAAGCAAAGCGGTGGTGAGGAGTATTTTTTTTCTAATCAGCACTGCGAAAAAGAGGAACCTTTTATTACCGACTGAGAATCTACTACAAGTGGAATATGACTTAACCCTTTCATGCCGGAATTAATTTGTGTATCATGCAATGTTTGGCAAATTCAAGCCTGCGGCAAGGATCGAACCCCGGACGTGCGGGTGAAACTTGCGTATACAAACCACTGAGTTAGCTGGGTGCTGTTGTTGGTTCCTTATGGAACCTCACAATGTGAGCGAATAACAACGCACGTTCAAACGTACGACATACGCTAAACTCAGTAAATAAACCTCTTGCAATGTGCGTTTGGTCCATTTGGACCTAGTTGGCATGAAACGATTAGTTGTTCCGATAGGTTAAAATATTTTATCAACCTTTTGATGCCGGAATAAATTTGTGTATCATGCAATATTTGAAAAACTCGAGCCTGCGTCAGGGATCAAATACGGGACGTGCGGGTGAAACTTGTGCACGCAAACCACTGAGCTAGTTGGGAGCTGTTGCTCGGTTCCTTAAGGCACCTCACAACGTGAGCGAATAACAACTCACGTTCAAACGTAGGGCCATACGCTAAACCCAGTAAAGACAACGGCTTGCAATGTGCGTTATGTCCATTTGGACCTAGTATTCATGAAACAATTAAATATGAGGGCTTAGCAGAGTATAGCGCACAAGTAGAAATCATTGGGGTTACACGAGGTAGCTGTAGGTTCCCGTGTGTCAAACCCTCGATTCGGGGCCGGACATTCTTCTATTGTCTCGTAAGTTGTTTTAATAAATACTTTCCGCAACCTGTGGGTACCCGTACCCTTGAATTACCCGCTACCCACTGGCTCAACATTTGAGCCCGTACCCGGCCCGGCCCGCAGGTACCCGTACCCATACACAGCTCTGCTTACGCCTCGACAACCTGCCCGGGATCGAAATCCCGCTCCTTGAAGATCTGTATGGTTCTACACTTCAGAATTACTCTCATGGAGCTTTTAAGGGAGCGAAAGGAAATGCAAAAACGGAACTGTTCGGGGATCCGCGGCATGCCGCCTCAATGCCCCGAGCAGCAACTCTACCCAGCAATGCGGCCCCGATCGCCAGAAACCTCCTGTATCCGTATGAAAAGGTCGACTGGGCGCCCTACCATAGCTGCATAGCTTAAGAAAGCACGCCTTGACTTTTTGGCCATTCTAATCATTTTAAAAATCTCACGAGGGCAGAACTCTAATTTTGGTGGCATTCCGTCCGTCGTTTGTATCCAAAAGTTTAATCCCTTGACTCGGTTGTAACTGAGTCCAAATTATGGTTGTCCCCCACATCCCCGAGATCTCCCTGCTTTTTCTGTCCAATGCCACCTTTATATCACTTTTAAAAACACTTTTCAAACTGACCACAAAATGGTGCCCAATGGGTAGTGGAACTAGTCCAGCATGAGAGAGAAAAAATACGTTCTTTTGCAAATTTCATTTTTTTCGGACACATGTACTTACGGGCGTGCGGAGCATTAACCAAATGGTCCAGCACCTGTATGAGCAGGTCCTTGCGATTCGAAATTATCCTATGATTTCTACATTTTGCCTCCAAAAAATCATGTCAGGCTCCCCTGCATGCTGCACGATGAGAAACTCATCTGGGTAAATCGCAAGAGAAAATGAATTCCAAAAGCGTAAACATGAAAGCGATCACGACAACCACCAAAAAATGAAATTTAATGAAGTTGCGGTTCGACTGGCTCCGATGCCGCATCGGAGCCCTTGCTGTTTTATACCCTACGTCTACCTCCCTTTTTCTTTTAGAACCATGGTGTTCCTGGCTACATATGAACATACATACAAACTACATACGCACATATACCAGAATGTGATGCAAGAGTAAACTTAAGATGCGCCGCCAACCATTCTCTTTTGACACAATGCACTGAACGTTGTTAGAGAACAAACCCCGTATTTCAATAGCTGTATCTAATTTCGACATTTCTCTGTTCCGTAAATTCAAGAGCGACAGCAATTCGGCCTCTGTACTTTAACACCAACATGTTCGGGAACATTTTCAAATTCGTATGAAATATGAAACGGACTAAATTTCTGTTCTTTAATATACAAAAATGAAATTTGTCTCCAGTGAACAATGGAATCGCATTTGCTTTTGACAAAAGAAGACGGTAAACCGGCGCAGCTTAAGTTTACTCATGCATGAATTTAAAATAAAATAAGCCTAGTGTCTCAGCCAAATAAAACATATATATATACGTACACGACTGTAAATATTTGCCCTCGACTAACATCTTTGCATATCAAAACTAAAACACTGTACGAATGATCTTCGCTCGGGCAGATAAACCAGCCACGGCGGCTATCATAAACAAAAATGAATTTGTAAAACATGAAACTGGAGGAAGCGTGTCAATAAGCCGACCAAGCAAAATAAAGCTCGCGCTGGTGGACGCGAGGTTCTTCTCGTAGAGAAATATGTCGTCTTCGGTGCTTAAAATTATTCGAAGTTTAACCTATTTTTAACAATTTCAGGGGAACAAAAAGTAGTAGGCGGCCATGGGCGGCAGCAGGTCTTGGGCCTAGCAGGCCGTCTGAAAAATTTCAAAATTAAATTTTTATTGTTTCAATATTAAGGAAAAAATCAAAATTAATATCAAAAACAAATAGGAATTTCGAAATTAATTCAATGGGTGGCCTGTTAGAGAACGTTTTCTGGGCTCTCAAAATTGAGGGGGGTGGGAGGAAATGGGCTCTGGCATTTTTCGGTTAGCCTGGTTTAGAACAGGTGCCTCCCGGTTCATATCCCTGCAAGATTTTGGGCTCCCCCAGTTCACCGCCTCTTGGAAATTTTTTTTGTTTCCAATCGGTCCTAAGTACGTAAAATATGAATCAAAATTTCGTTCTGAAGCCAAAAATATCGCAAATTTTATCAAAATTTGCCTCAAAATAGCTTTTTATCTCCATCGAAAGCATTTTAACAGTGTTTCTGATACGATTCTTAACAGTTTTTCTCTTGACAAAATTCCCGCTGGCAAAATCGGGCGCCTCAAGGTTCGGAAACAGATTGCCCCCTGGCAAAATTTTCAGCGAATCGAGAGCCCAGTTTTTATGTGCGAATTGTGAACAATTTAAGGTCCCACGCTAGTTATTTGGATCGTCAGCGGACCGATCGGTGTTGATGGCTCCGGATTTCGGAGAAAGCGACAGCACGGTGATTCGTTAAGAGCCCTAAAAATCGTGGAGTTTTATTTTGGTTGTCTTTTAAGGGTTGTTAAAGGAAACGTTTAAACGCCTAAATGAAAGCCATTAAATACTTATAGCTGACAATAGAGTGTATCCAAAAGAGTGAATTGAAAGGCTTAATAACCCTTAGTAGTAACTTTAGTAGATTAAATCTCCCTCAGATATAGATGAAACCCAAAATTTACAAATGTGGCGCAGTTTGGTTTACATGCACGCCAATCCGTGCCCGCACTCCACCGATATCTGGCCGTTTTTCAGGCATAAAATTTGAAATTTCCCCGTTAGAATTTCAGTATTCTTAAAATTTTGGGCTGTTACATAGGTATTATTTTATGACAACCAACTATAACCAAAATAGCTGTCATAATAAATTTCTCAAATGACCGCCATCTTGGAAACAGAATGCATTTTTGCTCCTTTATCATTTTTATAAAAATGTAAATCGCATATTCGATGGTAAAAAAACAGTATGCCACGCTCAAACAGAAAAAACCACTTCACAAATAAGAAAAATTAAAAAGCTATGGAATACGACTCAAAAATTGATTTTTTTCCGTAACGTTACACACGTTTTTTAAATGGTCTGAAGCCAGTACTGCTGTGCAAGCCAAAATATCAACAAAATCTCTTCGTTTTGCCATGACACAACATTGCAAAACATCCGACAAAATGTCTTTCGCATATTGTGGTAAAATCAACGAATCCCCTAAACAACTATATATTTTCATTACGGCAACACTACCCCAAACTTCAGAAATCTCTGGTACAAAAATACTATATTTTGTGTGTTCTGTTCTCCAAGAACCCACGATACGACAGCTTAAAATCGTCAAAAACCGGGCTGGGGCTTTCTAGGAAAGAACATGAAACCTCAGTTACTGTATCAACATGCTGGGCCGTTTTATGTTGTACAGATATAAAGCTGAAATACTGCTCAGTACAACAAACGCACAAATTTTATTTCTCGATGTTTCAGTACATTTGCTACCAAAATGAACAGCGCAAAACGATATCAAAGAAATGAAATGTTTCAGCGACAAACTTACTATACCTACACAACGATTCGCTGTATGCGTTCTTGCTATTGCGTGTCAATGGTCGCGAAAGGCGATCCGCGATTGTGTAAGCAGGGTGTCTCCGCAATCCCGAAAGTCATTTTACCGGTTCCCGGGTTCCAAATTCCCAGTTTATGTATACAGTCATGAAAATTAGATCAAATCCGTATCCAAGGTGGAAGCATCTTAAATAACTCGGATTATCTAGCATATACCCGACGCACTTGGTATATACAGCATACATTTTATCTCACAAATATGTATGTATTGACACCTATAAATTGCAATGTTGCACTGACAAAAACCTGCAATGTGATTTAAAACATAAAATATACTGTAATATTAGCTTATATATATACAAATAATAAATGTAAGCTAATATATATATACAAATAATAAATGTAAGCTAATATATATACAAATAATAAATGTAAGCTAATATATATACAAATATTAGCTTTTCCGTGGCCTATCAGATTTATTCTTCGTTGTTTTCCAATTTACCTTGATTTCATTGATTAACTGGTTATTTTCACGAACAGTGGTAAAAATTCCCAGAACCTGGACGCCGAAAAACATATTTTCTAAGTACTCCTACATTGTCTCTCGCTGTCGAAATTAGTAAAAGGCGATGGCAAAATTCATGAGATGTGGATCTAAAGAAATCCACAATATCCTTAAAGTTTTGACCCTCAACATTTGAACATAAATCGTCTACTCTACTGTACTCGTGTCAAATTCTGCCACTGTTCAATAAAGGTAGGGCTGTTTGATATTTTATATCCCGAACGGGTTAATTAACCCTTTATGGTCAACACTGCTAATTGGCAATAGCGTACACTGCGACGCGTTGTGTTACCTGAGTTAGTCGAGTAGAGTACGTTTTGCGCGTGTGCATTTGTGTGTGCCCGATTCGCTCGGTTCATTTCCATAAGGAACCTAGCAACAGCTTCTAGGTACGCCAGTCATTCGACCATTGCAATCAACTTGCGTTCCATTCGTGGAGCTACCAAACATTCCACGATACACCATCATATCCACAGTTCGGGTGTTTAAACAGTTAGCCGGAACGTATTATCTAATCTTGGATGCAACATCTTCCATGCGCAATTTTCTACTGTTAGTGAGATTAGATTTCAGTTAGCATATATGACTTTGGCATCTCGTGGGCCCGAATCCTAAATTTAAGATAAACCATAGAGAAATCAAATGATCCAGGTTTTAAATGCTAGTAAAACAACCCTTAGTACTTTAAGCAGTCAATATACCGCGAAAACTCGAACAATGTCTTTTTGAAATAAAAGCGTCAGTAAATTTCTATTTTCATAACAAAACACTATGTAGGATCCAAAAATTCAAGATGGCGAGATGTAAAAAAATTAGCCACTAATATGAAGAGTTATTGCAATATATGTTACCCTGAAACAAGCAACACTCTAGAGGCGTTGCGTTGTTTGGTTAGAAAGCAGCTTACACTGATATTGAGGTGTTGGCAGTCCACAAATACAAGTGTTTAAAAATAATCTTCGGTTCGTTCAAATCATTTTGAAACCTAGTTTATACTGTATGATATCAAGATCATAAATATTTTTCTGGGACGTTCCTTGACATGGTTTACAATTAGCTAGAAGTTATCCTTGTAAAGTTTTTTAGTAAACCTTTATGGTACAACATATAAAGTGTTAATTGAAATCGGGACACTTGATACTTGAAAATCGATGCATGAGCAAATTCAGATCATGTCATGTAACAATAATTTTTGCTCCACAGCGATTTACTATTAACGCGCACTGAAAAGAAAATGTAGGTCATCTCCGCACCGGCGAAATGAAACTGGCTCCCCCGCCCTTTCGTGAAGATTTGACATCAGCTCAACTCTACTTTATTGTAAATTCTTTGCGCCGTGTCCGTCACAGGAAAATATCAAATGTAGGCAGACTTTCAGATGTGTAAAAAATAAATTTAAGCAAAGACTTTCAGATGTGTAAAAATAAATGTACAGAAGACGCGAAATATTTTATCGAGTCTATAGTGTCCAAAAATTGAAATATTGAAAAAAATTCTTCACATCAATATTAACTTTACACCATGATACTACCGGAGATAAAAATAACAATACAGACAGAAATAAAAAGGTTTCGAGAACAAAACAATTATGTAATTGCAACTGCCCTTTGCAAGGATTCAGAAAATGTATGCTTCAAAGCTGAATGAAAACATCAAAATTGTGTATAAATCATCAGTGTAAAAGTCGTACATAGATAGCAAACTATACAATTGTGTACCAAATATTATAAAATGCTTCATCCTTGTTTTCTGTTAGATTTTTGGCTTAATGCAAAAAATGATACTAGTAACTCTATCGAGATTGCAGAACGTAGTGAAGCATACGTACACCTACGCCTTTTGCGTGTACATCAAATCAACTCTCGATAGCATTGGTCGATATGCTATAAGTGGACATCACACAATGCCAGCACAAGTTACAACAAAACTGCCACCGGCAATGAGTTTCCCATGCCCGAAAACCCCCAGGTAAAACTTATCAGCCGCCCAAGACGTCAGAACAAAATTTCAAATTTTGGGTCGAGGAACCAATAGGGTGCCATACCTCAAACCCCATAACTCTAAAACCGGAGCCTTAATCGAAAAACAAAAAAGAGGCATCGGCATTTATCATTTTACTACGAAATAAAACCATCCAGAGAAGGAAATTCGATAGTTATGATAAAAATAACCTTGCTTCCGTGAAGGGGACTAAAAACCCTCATTTTGACCTCTGACCCCGAACCATGGGCCGTCATACTCCTGTACCCATGGAACCATAGGTCGAAGAGCAAAACTGGCACCGGCAATGAGTTTCCCATGCCCGAAGACCCACAGGTAAAATTTATCAGCCGCGCAAAACGTCAGAACAAATTTTCAAATTTTGGGGCGAGAAACCGTTGGGGCGTCATACCCCCGTACCTCAAACCCCATAAATCCAGAACCGGAGCCTTAATCGAAAAACAAAAAAGAGGCATCGGCATTTATCATTTTACTATGACACAAAACGATCCAGAGAAAAAAATTCAATAGTTAAGATAAAAATAACCTTGCTTTCGTGAAGGGTACTAAAATGGGGTAAAATGGATCCAAAAACCCACATTTTGACCCCTGACCCCGGAACCAGACCTCAAATCAAAAACGCTCGGGGATGTACACGGTAAATCGACTATGCCGGTTCGAATGAGCCCAAGATCATGAAAATCGGTTAAGGCGTTCTGAAGTTATGGCCGATCACACACACCCGGAATTTAAAAGATTTCACCCTTGCAACAAAACAATCTCCACTACGTTCTGATAATTTTCCAAATATATATGCACTAAGGCCAGAAGGAACACGTAGACTGTAACATATACATATTATTATGTTTATGGCATGTTATATAACACTCATATATACTGTTGACATCATCTTGATTTCACTTTTAGCATGGGATATGTGTCATCAGCTGTACAAACCTAAAGTATAGTAATGCTATTGATCCGGCAGTTTCAAAAACACATGTTGCATAAAAAGTGTATAAGTACTGGAACATAATAAATAAATAAGTTTTCAATATGGACAACATGAATATTCGGTCGCGGTTTAAATTCCATTTCCAAGAAAACTTCATGGTAATTTTTATGAATTTTTTTTCAGTAATAACATTTTGCAGCAGATATATAGTGCCAACTAATTGTTATGGATGTTTATAACGCTTTTATACTCCTTGGTTCACGGTATAAAATGAGCGAACATACCATACACAGTATTTTAGCGCAATAAACCACAATGCTCGTTAAACTGTGATTATCGATTTGTGTAATATAAACAAAGTCGCTGCAGGCAACGTTCAATAACATAAATTTCTGAACAATACTGGTCTGAAGCAAGTTTAGCGGCTGATGCTACACGGTATAACAACAATGCTGGCAGTCACCGATGAAGTAGATATATATTATAACAGTCTATAACCCGAAACACCGTGTGTCATTTCCGTATCACATCCAGTAACGTAATAACAAGCTAATGGCCGATGATAGTTGCCAGCTATCGCGTTGACTCAAAAATCAGTACACTGTTACAGTTTTAGTGGATGCAGCTGACAGATACATTTGCTGCCGTTTCATGCAATTGAATTTTTTCGGATGTTACGCGGTGTAATAAGCAGCACAGGACTGCATATGCTGAGCACTATACTTTCACGGACTACAAGCTACATAGCTAAAATACAACCAGAGTAAATCCAGCGTTTGTTGCATTCAAAAGCAACATAACAGTACAGATACGGAAATGTGAACACGAAATAATATATTATATTATATATAGAAAAGTTAACCATATGACATAGGCGCAACGGTAACAATGACGGAAACTCCACAGTCTACAACTTAACTGACCATAAATCAACGCTCGAAAAACTTCTATTTTAGAACAACTAGTTTCAAAATTATTCCAAAACTATCCACATGAAGTTAGAGAGATATTCGGTTGACGTCCGTGTGAAAATTAAACAAATTATTACTACTGCTGGGTATAAATATCGAGCTGCGAAAAATAATTTAGGAACGTTAAAAAAATAATGAACGACTTTATGATATGTTAAACTTATGTTAAAATCACCGATGATGCTTACTCATAATTCTTTTACGCTAAAAACACTAAAAATGTATTTCCCAAGCGATGGTGAATCGGAGCACGCGTGGTTTCATCTATTCTAGATGGCATTATGTGTAATCACCTGTACCATTGTATGGTATGTGTTTGATGTATATGCCGCCCCAAGGCGGATGCCCCCACCGGAACGCAGGCTGCCAAAACCCTTCCACTAAAGGGTTAGATAATCTCGGCGTAAGGGTAGGCTAGTGTGATAAACAAAAACTTTCCTCCGGCAAGTATTTTGCTAAAATTTCACGCTCGCCGTCTGGGCACGGAGGGAGGGGGAAAGAAGTGCTGTTGCGGAACTTCGTGGTGGAGGGACCGTAGACCGGTGGCGGATTGTAGTTCAAGCACTTATCTTAGACGGTCGAGTTAAAACCATGAAGATATGGCACAGTCGTGTTGGATTCTAGGTGACCACACCGTCGTATTAAACGTACCAAAAACTTATATAGCGGTTCTAAACGACTTGAATACTCATATTCAAAAATCAAAATGCTGAGTATATTCGTCGACCTTAAACCCATTAAGAATCTTTAAAAGGCATGAAATAATCGTACTGGTCTCCAGAGTACCAAATATTCGTATTAACGTACCAAAAATGGTTATATGTAAACTAATCTAGATGCAAAATGTAACCAAGCAAATGAGCACAGACTATATTTTGGAAATCGGGTCCGTCGACTGTAAAACCCTTGAAACCCCATGATATAGTAATTACCGTCAAGTTGGACATTAGATAACAAAATTATCGCATTCAACGCGCTTGACAACCTAAAAGACCCTCGTCGTAATGTAAAAACACGCAATGTGCCGATTTTTGAAAAACCAATATTTCTGGAAAATTGTCGACGAACAATATTCGGACCCACAGAAGCCCCAATAGTGAATCCACAAGAGCTATTGTTCGGCAAAGTTGAAGGTCTTAATAAGCTTATCCTGATAGTTGTGTTGGGGAGATATGGGCTGCAAAACATTGGCATCGATGTGTCCAGATTTGACAAACAACTCTTAAAAAATCGATACACAATAATAAACGGTGTTACGACATAGTGGCGCCATTTCGAATTGTTTCATTAACACAGTAGATCCAATATTAAATTTGCAAACAAAAATAAAATATGATAACTATATAATACATAGGGGTCATTTCACGCTACGATGACGTTTTGCCCTAGGAAAAATGACTAATAGCTTTTTTGGCTCAGATTATCTTCATTTTTACACCCTATGACCAAAAAACATCAAGGATCTGTAATTTGAGGTCGTTATAGTAAATTTTTTAACCGTTTTTATGCTATGGCTTCCCAAATACCACCTCCTGCTGCTCCGCAAGGTACCATAAAATGGCCTCTGGTATGCTCCAGGTTGCATCTAGCCTCGATTTTGTGATCGTATCTCGTGCAGCCCGTCAGCGCGGTCAAAATGACGTTATGCGGAACTCGGTATATCAAAAATTAAGCTTTTTATGCCTATTCTTGGGTCAAATTTACACTTTTAAAACACGGGGCTGCCGATTTATACCGGTTATTAAATGGAAACGAAGCGGCCATAAACGGTAACTATTTATATCGATAGTTTAGCCTGGGGGAAGTGTTATGCAAAAAAATTCAGAACATACCCTTTGCCAGATATGTTAGAATGCCGGAAGTAGCTTGTGGTCGGGGGTTGGGGTAAAATTTGGCGGGGGGAGAGAGTAAAAATGTGAAATGGCCAATTCGACCGTGTTTAACCAGCATAGTTAACTTGAAAACGGTAAGTAAGATATTCTATACCACAATTTCCACTATGAGGGTACAAAATGGCAGCCCATATCAACTGCCAGTGTACATGCCTGAGACCATGGTCGGGGGGGGGGTAAATTTAGAATTTTTTTAAAAAAATAATTTTGCGACATATGTCGTCCAAATGTATTGCCACAATGTATTATGAACCAAAAGCGTGAAATTTCCTCGAAATAACATCGTATGTTAGGTTTTTCTACATTTTGGTAGTGGTCGGGGGTGGGTAAAAGTGTGGTCGGGGGTGGGTAAAAGCCTGAGATCAACAGGTCGTGTGCGAGATAGAGCTCAGCTAGTTTCACCATTCGCTTCGTGATTAGAAACACCCATAACAGACAAATTAATTGACTTCTACTGACTCCACCATACCCCTAACTAGCAACGGTCGGGGGGGGGTAATCAAATGTGCTAAAATCGACCTTTTGACCCTAGCGCTGGGATAAGTAACAGCAAGCACCTGGGTTAATATTTTTTCAAAAGGCACCCAGGGGACAGGTATGATATATGAACAACGTTTATGTACCATGCATAAGTAACGAGCAATGACCAAAAAAGGAATTTGGTCGGGGGGGGGGTAAAACTGGGGTTCATGCCACCTCGACAGCTGTCATTCTCCATGATTGGAGTAGATTTGAAAATCGTGCAATTAAAAATGTTGTGTAGACCTGACTAATCCTGCATAGAAAAGAATTTGGGCCATAACTTCGAACACGGAGCCACGACACTACCCGAAAAAAGAGGTCGTAAAATTAGTCATTACGATTTTTGTCAATTTGGGATTTATGTGGATGTCCAGCCTCTTACGGCGTGCGTGAAGCCGAAATTTTTTTTTGTTTGAACTAGCTAACTAATGACGCTTCCTAGCGCAAATAACATTTTTACCAGTTCCCTGCACGTTTACTTGCTACTGGCCAAAATATCCAGTTTTACCCCCCCCGACACCCCAAAAGGTCATCGTAGCGTGAAATGACCCATAGATTTAAGCCATACACACATATTTTCATCCTTTTAATAATAAAAACAGATAAAAAAATTACCAGGCATCTCACTATTGGGGTCCTGGAAGACACCCCCATAGTCGACCAGCCTCTGGTTGGTGGCGAGGTCACCACCGGGTCGTGCCCCCACCCCACATAAATTTTCGAAGAGCCCCAGTTCTTTGTTCTCCAACAAATTTTTTTTGAGAAAATTACGGCAAAATAGAACCTGAGGCAGCTCCCTTTTCGTGTGCCTCCACAAATATCGGGCCCGTCCTCAGTTCGATAGGGGGAAGTCTCCAGTCGTACCCCCCCAAATTTTGACTCTACCAAGATGCCAGATTATTACGATCAGGACTAATTGCGGTGTACAAAATGGAACAGAAAAAATTGCACAATTAGTTTAATCAAGAGGATGAATTAAAGGACTAAAATTTTGATAATTAAAATAGTGAGTATAAGAATTTTCATTTTTGGCACGGTCGAATAAATTTAATTTTTCTGCTGTCGAAATTATAATGTATCAGTTTTGTAGCCGCGAAATATCTATTGTTTGCTTTACTAAATACTAACAAAATAGAAATTTTATGCAGCATATCCTGATCGTAGATGGAGTATTGTTGGATTAGAAAATTTCACACCGCCGAACGAAAGACTTGCTTTCATTCAATCCATACAATATTGAATACTCAAACACGTTGTCCACTACGCGATAATTCAGTAACCACCGCCCATACGAGGAGGCCACGACTTTTGCGCTCCGCGTCCGTTACGGCTTCCGATCTGAATTATAAACAGAAATTATAGAATGCATGCTGCTGAAATTACATAATGCTTCTGAATTATATCTCCTGTCGGAATGACTATAGAATCAACAAACTTTAAGCGAACATTAAACACGGCTTGAACAACATTAGCTATTAGAATTTCATTACATTTGCTGTTTTTTTATTTACACATTACAATTAGCGTCCTGATACTCTCCAATACAGTTCGACCTGATGTCGAGCACATTCGACCAGATTTCGAAACAAGTCTCGGACGTAAAGCAGTCATTTCTAGCACAGACTTTATCTTGTTACATGTAACGTCGTATTATACCTAATTGCGCAAAAAAATTATCATTAACCTGTCAAATTAGACATATTTAATGTGTTCTGACGGCTACAATACTTTATGGTGTCCTCCAATTTTAACTGGTTCCTTCTGGTATTATTTATGATGTTTGGAGAAACTAGACCAATGTGGAACGTTTGCAGGGTTTTGTTGGAAATTTTACGAAATCATTAAAATAGCACTGTTAATATGGTACAATACCAGTTACTATATTTTGGCTGAGAAGTCTGAAGCACTACGACAATACGTAGCATGGTTGTCTCGTAAGCGGCGCAACGAAACTGTTAAACTTTTTATCTCTGCACCATACTGTCAACTTACATAAAAATCAAACAAAGAAATAAACTTACAAAATTACTGCTACCGACACCTCTCATTGCAGCTCTTCCGTAATAACCTCCACCACCACCATACGACATCCCCGGTCCGAGACTGCTACTGCGATCTCTTCCGTCCCAAGATTCCGTATCACTGCCATATCCTCCTGGGCCCGGCCCAATACTATTGCCCCTGTAGCCACCGTAACTGGATCCCTGAATCCCCTGTCCACTGCTAGGATAGCTATTCAGGCTCCAATTACTGCCACCATAGTCTGATCCAGCTGGAGTTGATTCGCGAGAGCTATCGTAATACGAAGACGATCCTCCGTAGGAGCCACTACTCATTCCACTATGCGGTGTTCCTCCGCCTCTATTTATATAACTGCCTCCCCCACGGTTGCCACGATAACTACCGCGATAGGAATAGTCGCTGAAAATATAAACAAAAGCGCTTACAGTAAATCCATTTAAATTTTTGCCCCTGGAATAAAAATCGTTAAGGTTGCATTGAGTCGTTTGGTTTCGCTATACACATAGCATAAAAGTCGGATAAACATGCAATTGGCACTAGGTGACAATCCGGGTTATTATGCCGAAGCATTGTGTGTAGGCTGGCCATGATGATTGCCCATTACACCACCCATCATCTTATCCGCCTAGACCGAAGTCTAGTACCTGTTTAACGCATAGGTGCTGCGAAGCAATTGTGGCTGAGTCCCTTGCCCAAGGAGATTAGCGCGACCAGTGGATTCGAACTACTGACTTCACGATTATAAAGCAGGCGCTCTAACCACTCGGCCACGCGACTACTACACATAGCATACAACTGTGAATCGGCTATTTATAGTATTTTCTGCATTTGCCAGTCCTCCATGACTGGCCTCAAGAAAAACCGAATTTCTCGGAATAGTTAGCGTTCCGCAGATACTATCGACACAGTTTGGGAAACCAGTTATAATACAGTCATGTATGTAGCTTTTATTTTCACAAACCAAAAAAATGCAGAGTATTTTCATGGGACTATCCTTGTTCATTCTCCGGAAAAAATTCCGGCAGGGAAGTTTTTTGTACAGCTTTTTGTCATGTTTTTACGGTGTGTACTCGTTTTCTTACTAGCAGTAATAAATGACAATCATGATTATTTCTAAATTACTCACAGTGCACTTGTCTACCTATTTGTCTATCTATTTTCTGTCTATATGTCTGTCTATTTTGCTTCTGTGCTAAACAAAAATCGAATACGGATTTTCAGGAATTGGTTAGAGTGAAGTTGGGAATATTAGCAAGTTGGGTGGGAAATGGCAGAGTAGAGGGATGCTATAAGTGGACATCACACAATGCCAGCACAAGTTACAACAAAACTGCCACCGGCAATGAGTTTCCCATGCCCGAAAACCCTCAGGTGAAACTTATCTGTCCCCCAAGACGTCAGAGCAAATTTTCAAATTTTGGGTCGATAAACCATTGGGGCGCCATACCCCCGTACCTTAAACCCCATAGATCCAGAACCGGAGCCGTAATCGAAAAACAAAAAAGAGGCGTCGGCATTTATGATTTTACTATGAAATAAAACCAACCAGAGAAAAATTCTAAAGTTAAGATAAAAATAACCTTGCTTCCGTAAACGGTACCAAAATGAGTAAAAGAATCCATCATTTTGACCTCTGACCCCAGAACCTGAACTCAAACCGAAAACGATCGGAGATGTACACGGTAAATCGACTATGCCGATTCGAGTGAGCCCAAGATCATTAAAATGGGTTAAGTCGTTCCCGAGTAATGGGCGATGACACACACGCACGCACACAGCCGAAATTTAAAAGATTTTAACCCTGCAACACACAATCTCCACTACGTTTGACTACGTTCTGATTAGGAATTTGGGTCAAGGAACCATGGGGGCGCCATACCTCCGTACCCATGGAAACATGGGTCGCGGAGCAAAACCAACACCGGCAATGAGTTTCCCATGCCTTTATACCCCCAAGAGGTACTTTTCAGCCGCCCAGGACATCAGAACAAATGTTCGAATTTTGGGTCAAAAAACCACGAGGGTGCCATACCGCAAACCCCATAACTCCAGAACCGAAGCCTTAATCTAAAAACAAAAAAGAAGCATCGGCATTTATGATTTCACTATGAAACAATACCAACCAGAGAAAAAATTCGAAAGTTTTGATAAAAATTACCTTGTTTCCATGAAGAGTACTAAAATGAGTAAAACAATCCTTTTGACCTCTGACCCCGGAACCTGAACTCAAACCAAAAAACGCTCCGGAATGTACACGGTAAATCGACTATGTCGATTCGAATGATCTCAAGACAACGAAAATCGGTTAAGTCGTTCCCCGATTTATTTATGATCATAGACACACGCACAAAAACAGAATTTAAAAGCTTTCACTCCTGCAACACACAATCTCCAAGACTACGTTACACTACGCTCTGAATGAGTAGTAAAGCTAGTCTCCTAGTTGCGCATGCTATTACTTTTGGCTATGTCCATGCTAAAGGTACGACACGGACGATCCAACCGTATTTCCGTCAGTTAAGTTTATGATTTATTGGTGGGTGTGTTTATATTACATAGCTAGACCCAAGCTTTGTAGTTCAGCTTTATTGCATTATTTTTTCTCTAATAGTTTAATAAAGATGAATAATTATTTTCTTGATGTTGAGAATTTGCCTTTGAGGCGCATAGTATACACATTATGTATACTTTGGTAAGTATATGTCAACGAGTAGCCTCAACGAGAATTAGCCCTAATGGAACTGTAGATTTTAAGCGTAACGGAAACCCAGAGATTGAAGTAGTTCAGGAAACCGCTATAAGTAATGCGCGCGTTGCGTAGCTACACAATAATTTCACTCCGTTTCCCATCGCCGCGAGCTACTAAACATATTTTTGACATACTCCGTAGCATTGGTGCAAAAGTATTGGCATTGAAATAAAATTACTAGAAATATTTTTTGTACTATTACAGTTATGATAAGCTTGTTGTTAAACAACTAAAACAGCGCCTTCCCAGTTTCTTTCACCCACCCTCTTTCACAAACGGCACTATCATCACCACACCCATTTACACGAATTCCGGAATTGCGTATGTTATACAGTTTACTTACGGATGCATACTGGAAGACATTCATTTTCGTGCTTCCAAACCACGAAAACCCCAAGACAAGCTATGGCGAGCAATAAGTAACGCAATCGGCGAATTTTTTAGTTTCCTACGTCATAATATGAAGCTCCAAAAAGATAAGGATATCACTACAATACACTGGGGACAACCTCTTAACAGATAAAATTCAGCATTTTCCAAAGCCATAGCAGCATGTGCTTATAGTCCTATAAAAGACAGTAAACTTCCCTAAAAACTTAACAACAATCAGTTGCGAAATCTCTCACACCTCCAAATGCATCAGTTAAAATCCTTGAGTCAATACAACCATTAACATGTCGACTATTGCCGAACAAATGCCATCATTTACTAAAATCCTTACCTTGCCAGAGATTCCACTGAGCCGTATCCAGACGACGCATAACCTTTATCATCCATCCATTTACTTTCGGACCAAACGCTGCCGACTGCATTAAGGGCTGTTGGGACTGGTTTACTGTAACTGCCACTTTCCTCTATTTTGACTTCCTCTTTTTTAACCTAAAACAAATCGCAGTACAAGTTTCGAAAATAGAATGAGAATGACACTGTTTGACAAAAGAAAGGAGTCGCTATCTTTCTGCATAGTTTTCTGCGAAATAAATTCATTGTTTATTATTGCACTAACTGTGTACACATCAATCGAACGATGTACATACGCACATTTCAATTATAGCTCCAGCCTAAACTCAGGAGCATGCAGTGAAGTCAAAATTTCGAGGCAATAGCAGCCAGAGTTGCGGCAACAGAAGTCATGAAGGATGCCATTTCTAATACGGAAATCTATCTGCTGAGCAAGCTCGTGGTCATTTTCCAGACCCGTACCCTACAGCAACATCGCCTCAGTCTATAGCCCAAGAAGATCATTATATGCAAGAGTATTCAAACACAAAACGAAATGATTGTGAGAAGTGCACCGATGACCACTGTGTCAGATCAGATCAGATGCGATCAAGAAATAAGCGATATTGGCCCTGTCCATGAATAGCATTCCAAACAATTTGCTTCCACTGCCTGCCATTTTGAGCAACAACTAGGCAGCATTCCATTTTCCAGTCCTTCCATGCACGATGAATCAGTTGTGGGTGCCGAATATGGTGGACCCATTATGGATCTGTCCGAGGCTTTAAAAATACCGCAGGTGGGACGGTTATAGGGAAGGCATGGAGTTGACATAAAATCCAGTTTAAACAGTCGTTCATCGCCTCTTGGTAAAAAATCGTTTCCGCAATGACATAAAATTTGCACTAAAACTGCATCTTGGACCCAAAAATTTCGTTAATATTATCAAAATTTGCTTCGAAATTGCGTTATCTTCTAACAAAAGCGATTTGGCCGCAATTGTGAGATGATTTTAACTGTTGGCCTTTTAAGGCAATAAAGGCGCCCATTGTTCCAAACAAGGCGGTCCTCAGTTCATGCCACCAGGCAAAAGTTTTAGCGAATGTTATTTGTTGCACTTGTGGTTATAAAAATTTGTAAAGAAAAATGAAAACGATACAGTGACTTATCTGAGTGTGTCTATGGCCCACGTAGACTTTTCGGAGTGGTACTGCATCCCATAGAACCAATTTGTGCAATGCATAATTAAGTGATTTTAAACCAAAGGATATAAATTGCTGCATTTGTTGCATGGTTATAAAGGATGTCGACGGTGCTGAAAATGATTCAGTTGATTGTATCTGTGACCAAATATACCATTTTTGGCATAATACTACATGCTTTGCGACCGCCTTCCTTTGATCTATGAATGATTTTGTAACTTTCAATCCGCTGTTAATTTCTTAAATCAAAGAATATAAAGATAATGAATGTGCTGATTCGTTGAAACGTATCTGTGACTATAAATATCGCTCGCTCACAGTGATACCGCTCTCTACGCAATCGTGGATTGTTTCACCATATTGTATCTATATTGCTTGGTCTCTAGAATTTTGGTGCTATACCGAACATATATCACGGGTTCTCAGTAGATCACCTCACCGATAATGACTTCGAAGATGTAAAAACACTATGTTCTCAGTCGAGCAGTGTAGTCACAAAAAGAAAAAAAGTAATAGCATCACAATCGCTGGTAAGTAGAATATTTATTTATAATTCAGTGGTTGCATTGTCTATGGGGCAATAATTATGTTTTGTCATTACCTTTTTATTAATGCATACTGACACATTAAAGTGGCAAAATCCGATTATGTCAAAAAAC
The DNA here is from genome assembly GCA_030248225.1 of Trileptium ribeirensis. Lineage (NCBI taxonomy): Eukaryota > Metazoa > Nematoda > Enoplea > Enoplida > Thoracostomopsidae > Trileptium > Trileptium ribeirensis. The sequence continues at coordinate 32,222 of JASANE010028289.1, forward strand.
GGCCGTCATCCGCCAAAATCCGATATTCTAAAATAAGAGATGATGTGCAGAGATAATACAGCTGCCCGGTGGGGAATTGGAAATGTACTGGCCCGCTAACACATATTGTTTCATTTATACATGTGCGAAAATGACAAAGTTTTTTCACGTTTACACGAAAGTACATACTATTTTGTACTAAGTACATATTATTTTTGTCATTACGTCGACGATATATTATATGGGTCATTTCAGAAAACCATGTCATTTTGGTCGGGAAGGGGGGGCTACATCGGCACCGGCCCAGATGCTTTATAACAGACAAATAACGACATAGAAACTTACGTTTACCTTGCGATCAACTGGAACTGCTGGTTTCGAAAACACTTCTGCCCGATCACTGCTTCCGCTGTTCGCTTGTTGTCGCTGGCCTCCACCTGTGGAGCAGAATAATTCTACGGCAGTATAAAGTTATTCAAGCACATTTTAAATGGATTAGTACAGATTTTCGCTCATGGTCCGAGACAACTTACAAAAAAATTCCTAACCGGAAATTGACAAAATGAATCACTGGATGCTTTTTCAGTAACAATTGCCTTTATTACATCACTCACTAAAATACTGAAAACAAACATATGACGCCCAACCCCTTCAGAAAGCTGTTATTTCACTCACTAAAATATCGAAAACAAGCAGAACATGGAACCCTGTGAGAAGTAGCTTTTTACAATATTCTATTAAAAGCATAAGTCGCAGATATAAAAACAATTGTAACACCCATGTGCGCGCTATTTTTGGCTACGTAGTCCAAAATCAAGGGTAACTGCGAACTATATTGTATAAGGCAATTAAAAACAGCCGAGAACGAGTGCCCCCGGTTGAAGCACCCAGCTAAATTTTTGGCTTACCCTCGGTTAAAACACCTCAGATAACATAAACAATTGCCAAAATTTTTTTACAAAAATCCATTTCCGAAGTTTATAAAAATTTGTCTAGCTTCAGCAAAAAGTTGTTTGAAAAGTTGGTATTATTCTCAATAAAGACGTTTCTGCCGTTTTTGAGGCTATTTATTAACTATTTTAACTTTTTGCGCTGCAACACATTTAATTTTGAAAATTTTTAATTTCGACACTCCAGATTAAGCCGTTGGGGAACGCGTTATCGTCACTTGGCAAAATGTTCAGTTAATGGAGAAGCCAACCAAGTGTATATTGTTTTGTTACTTACGTTAGCAATTGGCGAACCCGTCTGTAATTATGTCTTACAGACATTTATAAATAACATATTATTTACAGTTCGCAGGTTTTCAGTGTTGCTGAATGCGGTAAAAGCATTCGTGGTATGCATCGTATAAGGTAAATGTTGTCCTACAACGTAAAATCGATTTTCAAAATATGTTTCTTAAAATTTGTAATTATAAATTTCAAAAGTTTTCATCTTTCTAAAACGCAAAGGAATAAATAAAGTGTTCTTCATTTTTTATATGTGATTAAAAATGAACGTAGCGTCCCCGATGCATAATGCATGAGCATACTTATAGTGCGCCCCTTGCCATTCTATTCTGTCATTAGCAATAGCTTGTTCAGAGTATCAGCAATGCGCCAACATAAAAGAACATAAAATTGGTGTTTCGGGCAACGCATACAAATCGTTAAGAAAGAAAAAGTCCTATTAACGAGTACTTCAAAATTATTAAGTAACCGATTTGTAACCGTTTGACGTTTGAGCTGGAAATTTTTTATTGCATTATCGAACGAAAACTCCCCGTTCAGTGCTTTAACACCTGCACATGACATGTAATGTTCGCTAAATACACATATTATCATTAATAAAACGAAGTGTTTTAGCGTAACGAAATAATATACGATACGAGTTGCAAAATATGCGCTGTGGAGCGAATTTCTTGCGAAACAGCAAATAGGTGCATTGTGTTAGCGAACAGAAATTATCAAGCCGTTTTGCAATCAGTTGCTCTGCGTTGGCGAACGACAATTTTTGATGCTTTCTTTCTCTAACAGCGTTTTGTACATAGTGTCAAAAAAGGATGGTAAGGGGTGCCGCTTAAGTGTGTTTGTGCATATTTGCTATCGTGGGACTTAGGAAGGTTCAGGAAGCAGAATTTAACACGACGAAATCGTCACTATGCAGTAGCCACACTCGTTCCGCTCCCCCTCGCTTTGCGAGTTACCAGCAACAACCTTAAGTATCTGATCTATAAATAAGTACGCTGAAAAATACCCTATTCGAAAAAATAAACAGCACCAGGTAACTTCTAGTTATTAACAGACTGTAAAAACAATACTTTACATAGTCTTAACACACAGAATGCCCCCAGCAAAATGTTCAGATTTATTTTTGAACCATTTTCAGGACACAAATTGCTGCACTGAAAATAATTGCGGCTAAAAACTTGAAAATAAAAATTCTTCATACAATATCGCAGCCACCCGTGGTTTATAAATCAAATTTAAAATTTATATAGCGTTTCTCCTGAAACAATTTTTAAAAATCCACAATTTCAAATGTTTATATAGCAGCATTATAAAGTACTGCGGCTAGTAGGGAAATCATCAATTCAAGTATCGGTGCTTGTCTCTACATAATCAAACCATCGTATGCAGAGTACGAAAAACCTATACCATCTTGTTGCCTTTATACGCAATACACAACCAAATTATTGTAGACAGACTATATTCTGAAAATCAAGTTCAATGACTCTAAACCAATAAAAACTTTTGAAAGGGTATTACATTTTAGTGCTGGGCACGATATTACTAAACATTGTATTCTCGAAAACACATATAACGTTAAAATATACACGATGAATTCTGGATTCTGGCACACAGCGGCCCAGGGAGTGGTCCCAAAAAGTCGTGGCCAGCAAAGTTGTAAATCTTGATGAGCTGGTTTTCTATAGCCCATTTTTCGATGGGAGGCCTGTGTAGTGCAGCGAAACACTGGTACCCGTATGGCCACATTTGTCAAAGAAACTTAAAAAATCTATTTTTGTCTTTTTGACCCGAAAGATGGAATCGGAGCTGCTCGCGTTCAAGTAAAGGCCACATCGTGATTACTTTTGCTGTTGAATAAAAAATTTCATTGAAATCCATCCATCCGAAGATGAGTTATGTATGACAACAACAGACAAAAGTAATTTTCACGATTTTCTTTTACCTCCCGCAGTAGAAACTCCGCTAGCTTGATCGCGTAGACACAAAATAAATCCACCGGTAAGTCAAGGTTTTACAAAATCACCCAATAAAAAGAACCAAAGTTAATTAATGTTATGTATCTCGGACATGAATCTCGCGTAAAGGTGTGGCAGCAAACAGCTCAAAACCAAGCTATCATAAACTATACACAGCTCTAAAATCAGTCAAAAAATCGCCTCAAAACTGATCATAACCCCATTAGGGTATAACATTATTAAAAACATATCATAAACTTACCATACTGATCAGCAAATGGGCATGCTCCGAATCCACCTGGCGTGCCGCCACCCTGTCCCAGTCCTATCTTATTTGCATTACCGGGCTTGCCTGTTTTATGACCTCTTCCACTCGATGCCGCTCCTCTGCCGCCACCACGTTGTTGTCCACCTCCACGGGGACGTTTGTTATCAGGTTTTTTGAATTGCTTTCCTTCCTGGTTGTACTGATTGACCAGTGTTTGGGCTTCAGGCCGTTGGAGCTCAGTAAATTCTATTTCGTCAAACAGACCATCGCCCTCGTGCGGAAGGGTGAAGTTGGCTAAACAATCGTTATGTCAATGCCATCGCCTAATACTGTTAACTATTTTGGTTGTTAACTGTCTGATACTGATACTCATCGTTTGATTTATGAAAATAATGGCGCATAAAAATAGTATAAAGGGCAACTTAGCGTTATCTTGCATGAAATGTACAATTTTCTTCAAATTCGCAGTTTATATACAGTACCGGGCAGAAGAATAAAATATAAATGGGAATACTAAATTTATTTTGTGTGCATTAACACAACGTTCTTTTCGATACTGTAAGTATGTCGGGAAGAAAGTATTTATATAAGTGCCAAAAATAATAAAGCGGGCACGGTAATAACCTCTAGGCATAAAAGATTTCATTATGCTAAAATGCACGCAGAAACAGGTTCCAAATATAAATTGGTTACAAACTTTTTATGATATGAATTTTTAATATAAAATCACTTAATTTTATGAAAAATATTGTTTTTTTTGTAAATATCATGTAACCAATGCGTATCTGGTGACGGATATAGAACAAGATATATTTTTACTTGAAATCACGACATATTAATTAGTTTGTTCTCATAAACCTGTTACAAATATCACGATCCCGCTACGCTTACTTGCATAGTTACGTTTAGATTGCTTTGACAACTGCTTTTTCTTTTACAATAAAGACGTGATATCCTATACATTTCTCAGCGAAGATACAGTCAAATTAATCTGACTACAACCTTGTCTAAAATCCATGATACGCATATACAAGCAATTAAATTTGAGTCGGTCATGCTGTACCAATGCATCGAGTGGTCACTTTTTTCGGACTGGGGTTTCTATTTTAATAGTTTATGATACCTAACCCTACTTGAATATTTTAACGTTAAGTGGTGACATGAATGGTCAAAGATCACAGCTAATGTTTTTATCATGGAGTAGCCGGAATTCCGGTTCTGGCGAAAATCGTGTTCCGGTTGCGGTTCCGACAAAGGGCAAAAACCATACCGGAACCGGAATTCCGGTTTAAAAAATTTTGCTTGAAATTTTCCACATTTTTGCTTCATCTGTGATCCAAACATATGTATTATACATATATACGGCCCACAGGCAATATATAGAATGATCAAGTTCCAATACAACCAAGAAAAAGGAAAGATTAATTCAGCAGTCTGATGTGTGAAACGTAAGTAGGACGCATAACTTCAGTAGGAATTTTCCGTCTTAACCTGCAGGAGTTAACAACACAAAGCCTGGTCGATGCTTGTAACAGCTATTTTACACATTCATAAGTCTGCGGGGTATGTTCGAATTAAACCGGTCCAAGTCGGTAACAGAGTATGGATTACGTAGAAGTGCTTAGCCTTAAGCTTGGTTAACGTAAATTGCGTCAAGCGCCAGACAGTGCGCTTGTAAACTTTTGTAAACCAGTCTACATTGAAGTAAAGTAACGTTATCTGCAACGCAGATGACAAACTGCATTCTTGGCAATAACTGTATTTTTGAACTGTGCGAGCAGTATCACAGTTTGTCTCATTTATAGCATTCTGATTAGAAAATTCTCATTATCATTTAACTGACGGCACTGTTTGCCCAACATTCATCTTAACAATGTCTCTCACCACTGATCAGAAAATTACCTTCTATTATTTTCTCTTAGAATCATATAAACCAATAATTTCAAGTTTCCTACAGAACAACGTGTAACAAGCGTATGTGTAGTAAAGGGAGGCGACTGGAAACAGGGTGAGAGTGTTTATTTCACGCTCCATGCGTTGTAAGCACATTGAATTTGACGCAGTATACGTAAGGGTATAGTGGAAGACATTTTTGCTCTGTGTGTCGAAAAACCGACATATTGATCGATAAATAAACGTTATTAGCTTCCTCAGCATCTTTAAAGCTACAGAAAGGCAATAACGCCATCATAATAGATTAAGTTTAACATAAAAGTTATTTTTAATACATTTTAAATCCATATACCTTCATTTCTTCCTTTATCTGTTTTACTATATAAGCTTCGAAACCAGGTTCCGGTTCCGAAGCCGGTTTAAATGAACGGTTCTGGTTGCTGGTTCCTGTAAATTTCGGTTCCGGTTATTCCCTGGTTTATATGTACGGTTCGACAGAAAACGCAGTATAGCAATAATACCGTCCCTTATATAGGATTTATACAAATGGGTTAAAACCTTGGTTGACTCTATAATATAAATATGAATCTAGAAAGATTAAAGATCTAAGAGGAAAAGATTATAATAATGTAGTTAACGCTGTAATAAAGATTTTATCATACCATATACTGTACAAGTGGTTATAAAAGTATATTTATGGTGTCAATTTTAAATTAATTGCTATAGCTCTTGTAATTAGCATTTTTATTAAAGCTTCCAGTTTTTTAAGCTGGAAATTTGATCGACATTCAAGGGTTATTCTTTCGATTGTGACAACAAATACAATACACATAATACTTCTACTCCTGATGGTAGCTTTTTATATTTAATTCATATTTACTACTGGTAACAAATTATAAACAAGACACACAAAAGTATAGCAAAACCTAGCGGCTACAATCCACAAAACATAAAAATAATTGGTGGTGCGTTATCTCGACTTTGGAAACATTCCACAATGTTCTTCATCAAAATAGTTACTTCAGATAAAATTTTCATATTCCTCTATGAACCGTTTTCATCTTATAATATATTGATTAATTAGTATCTAAATGTTACTAAAAGAATGAACTACACCGACACCTAAAACATGGAACAATGTAATACAAAGTATTCAACATACCAGATTGTGCAAAAAATTTATAGCATTTTATGTTGGTGTTTATAAACAATACCGCATTTATGTTGTTTGAAAATTATTTGGACGATAGCAAAATCCATGTGACACAATAAATGTTACTGATGTGTAATAATACTGTACGTTCGGACGGCATAAGTGCCTACCTTTCATTTCCAAAACCGCTTCTGGTGGCACATATTTTCTTTCGTCTTGCGACTGAAGCTTAGTTCGATGTACAAAATCTTCTTCCTTCGGTACAATAACAACTGCCTTGCGGTAGTAACCATTGAAGGGACCTATTTTTCGGCGGCGAGCTGTGGGATAAACGTTGGTCTAAAAATAATAATTATAAAAACTAAATTATAACGACAAAAATAGAAAATCGCAGAATTTAAAAGCCAAAAAAATTTTAACTTGCATTGCGTAGATTAAAGTAGATTTATAGCACATTGCAACATTTGTATGCCACCAAGACAGATAACTAACAATAATACTCTATGCGTACTATGTTCGGATCTAGATCTTTAATCAGTTTTTTTACTGAAAGTCCAAATTTTTAAAAAACAAATTCTGTAGGCCACGACCACTCTGCAATATGTATATCTAGATTTTCCAACTTTGAAAACCTAGGGAGAAATTTGGTTTGATCGGCAATTATAAAGGTTTTGGGATCGAGGTCGCTTAAAACTAGATGATTCATTTCAATGCATCTATTACATTTGTACATCAACAACCCTTTTAGTCATACTTGATTTCGTGTGTCTTAATATAATGCTACATTTTGTTAAACTTGCGATTATAAAGGTTTTCTACAGTTATAATGAGAATTAATTACCCAAAATTCTTACGAAGTTTCGTTCGATTTCAATCGTTTCCGTTTAGACAAAATAATTTAACGAATTTCGATTGTGTCAAAACAAAAACGTTAGTTTAACTTGACGAATTTCATTTAACCGAACATCGATCGATGGCGTTATTGTTAGATTTCGTGTTCGTTCGATTTTATGTGCACTTAATTCTGATTGTAACAGTTGGTAGTAGCCGAAAACGATAAGGCTACTAATTTTGGCTGAATCTATTACCAACATCCTTTTTTAGAATGGTTCTGTATCCCTGGGAAAGCATAACCCTTTGAACCATGCAGGATTTCGTGAATTTTCAATGCAGCTGTACAATTTGTTAAGTCTGCATTACGGATTCCGAGTTTGTTGAATACGATAGGATGGCTCATTCGCCGAGCACTCGAGGGTTCAACCGACTTCCAGTATAGCTTACTTTATAGTGGATGTTTCATTTTATGGTTAATAGTATTTCATTCCGCGTAAAGTAATTAGTAACTAGCAACTGAGGGCTATTTAAGCGATCATTTTGTTTATCACATGTAACAGGTTGCGGTTTGACCATCCTAAAACCTCTTGAACCCTGAGCCCATCGAAAATCCTAGAACCTCGACGACCATAAGCGAAATGGAAAACAACTGTCAACACATTAAGTATTTGTACTGGTCTCTAGATAAGTAAAACATCGTATTTAAACTACCAGAAAACTTATATAGACAATAATTGGTTACTTGTACGCAATACGTAACCAAATCGTTGTATTCAGCATACTAAAACACACCTATATAGACTGTTTTTGATGCCATATGCCAAACTACTGAGGATCAACTATATTCCTGGAAATCGGATTCATTGACACTAAACTCAATGAAAACGTATTACAAAGACATAAGATATTCGTGTTGTATTCAGCCTACTGCAAAACCTATATGGACAATTCTTGATGACCTGTACGAAATGCGTAACCAAACAACTGAAGACATCTGGAAATCTGGTTCATAGTGGAAGTAGTTTTAATGGAAGCAATAGTTCAAGTGACTATAGACCCATTAAAAGGAAATATGAACATTGGTCTTTAGATAAACAAAATGTATTAAGCCTTCAAAAATACCTACATATAGACCAATCTTGATGCCTTAAACGCAATACATAATCAGAAAAACGAAAACGCACTACATTGTGAAAGCGGGTGCGTCGACCGTAACACCCTTGAAACCCCATAAAAAGGCACGCTGGACTATCTTATAATGTAATTGCCGTATGTCTGTCTGTGTGTGTGTCCCAAGTTTTGGATTGGTCATATATTTTTGATCATAACTTTTGAAACTGTTTATGGATTTTTATGCGGTTTTTTGTTGGGCAGGAAATCGATATGGGAATGCAGGGACAATATTTTTGAGCACCCCTTATGTTTTTTTCACAACCCACCCCCCTTGAAATAAAAAAATAGTGTCATTTTATACGTTTTAATGGTGTAACTTTTCAACTGCTTCATGAATTTTGACGAACTGTTTTTGTTTCATTTCTTTAAGACGTGCCGAAAGTATTGACGAACTTTTGCAATGAGGATGTACCCCCTATAATTGTCTGTCTATCTGTGTCTGTACCAAGTTTTTTGATCATAACTTTTGAAACTGTTTATGGATATTTATGCGGTTTTTTTGTTGGGTAGGAAATCGATATGGGAATGCAGGGACAATATTTTTGGGCACCCCTTATGTTTTTTTCACAACCCACCCCCCTTGAAATAAAGAAATAGTGTCATTTTATACGTTTTAATGGTGTAACTTTTCAACTGCATCATGAATTTTGACGAACTGTTTTTGTTTCATTTCTTTAAGACGTGCCGAAAGTATCGACGAACTTTTGCAATGAGGATGTACCCCCTAATTGGGGGACCCCCCTTTAAACTTCTGTCTGTGTGTCCCAAGTTTCGGATTTGTCACATATTTTTGATCATAACTTTTGAAACTGTTTATGGATATTTATGCGGTTTTTTGTTGGGTAGGAAATCGATATGGAAATGCAGGGACAATATTTTTGGGCACCCCTTATGTTTTTTTCACAACCCACCCCCCTTGAAATAAAGAAATAGTGTCATTTTATACGTTTTAATGGTGTAACTTTTCAACTGCTTCATGGATTTTGACGAATTTTTTTTGTTTCGTTTCTTTAAGACGTGCCGAAAGTATCGACGAACTTTTGCAATGAGGATGTACCCCCTAATTGGGGGACCCCCTTTAAACTATCTTATAATGTAATTGCCGTATGTCTGTCTGTCTGTCTGTTGCCAAGATTTGGGTTTGTCACATATTTTTGACCATGACTTTTGAAACCGTTTATGGATTTTTGTGCGGTTTTTTGTTGGGCAGTAAATCGATATGGGAACGCATGCACACTATTGTTGGGCATCCCCTATACTTTTTTCACAACCCACCCCCCTTTGAATTAAAAAATAGTGTCATTTTATTGGTTTTCGTAATGTAACTTTTGAACTGCTTCATGGATTTTGACGAACTTTTTTTTGTTTCATTTCTTTAAGACGTGCCGAAAGTATCGACGAACTTTTGCAATTGGGATGTACCCCCGAATTGGGAGATCTCCTCTTAAACCATCTTATGATACTGTTTTTAGCATTTTGACACATAATGTAAGGGCATGATACTGTTTTCGACATTTTGACATATCCGTGAGCGTGTGATGCTGTTTTCGACATTTTGACACATCCGTCGTAAGGGTATGATACTATTTTCGACATTTTGACACATCCATAAGGGTATGATACTGTTTTCTACATTTTGACACATCCGGAATGGTGTAATAGTGTTTTCGCTATTTTAACACAACCGCGAGGGGGTAATGTTGTTTTTATCATTTTAACACCTATGTAATGGGGTAATGTTGTTTTCATCATTTTAACACATCCATAAGGGCATAATAGTGTTTTCGACATTTTGACACATCCGTAAGTAGGTAATAGTGTTTTCAGTACTTTAACATACCCATAAGGTTGTAATGTTGTTTTCATCATTTTAACACATCCATAAAGGGGTAATGCTGTTTTCGGCATTTCGACACATCCGTAAGGGTATGACACTGTTTTCGACATTTTAACACATCTGTAATGGGGTAATGTTGTTTTCATCATTTTAACACATCCATAAGGGTATAATAGTGTTTACGACATTTTAACACATCCATAAGGGTATAACAGTGTTTTATCATTTTGACACATCCGTAAGGGTATGATACTGTTTTCGACATTTTGACATATCCGTAAGGGTATGATACTGTTTTCGACATTTTGACATATCCGTAAGGGTATGATACTGTTTTCGACATTTTGACATATCCGTAAGGGTATGATACTGTTTTCGACATTTTGACACATCCGTAAGGGTGTAATAGTGTTTTCGCTATTTTAACATATACCAAACGAGGGATGAAAAACAGAGTAAGTTTGTATCTGTTACAAATATCACAACTTAAAAAATACTGTTTTCGGAAAAACGGGGGCCGCAGGCCCACTCTGCCATACTACCGGCGCGAAGCGGGCCGAAGGCCGGCTTTCGCGCTGGTAGATAATAAAACCACCGTATCCAGCGTGGCTGATAACCTATTAAGTACTCCTTGTAATGTAAAAACAAGAAATAACAATGATATTTGAAAAATCGAAATTTTTGCCAATGTCGACGAATTATATTTGGGTCCACAGCGGCCTAGAGACTCGTCACACAAAAAAGTTGCGGTGAGCAAAGTGGTAAACCTCGATGAGTTGATTCTGGTGCAGCTCATTTTTCGATGCGACGCTTGCCTCAATAGATAGGCTGCGAAACACTGGTACCCGTGTGGCAACATTCGGCAAAGAACCCATTAAACACCAGTTTTTGCCATTGTGACACGGAAGATGGAGTCGGAGCTGTTCACGTTCAACTAAAGGGCATGTTGACATCACTTTTGCTATCGAACAAAAAATATGTCGAAATCTTCATGATTTCCCACTAGCGCTCTCAGTTGAAAACTGCGCTCGAGGGAAAATTTGGTACATTGTGGCGATGCTGAGAGTGTGGAACCCAACAGCAGGCACGAGCCGCGATGTACGGGTAAATGCGAATTAAATACTGTCATCTGTAAGATTTGTCCTAACAGCCGCTCCGATAAAAAATTTGGTGCAAAGTGAGATATTGGAGTCTGGAAATTTCAGTAACATGGTATGTCAAAGGGTACCGTTTTCATAAACACCCAGGTTCCTTAATTTCCAAGATATGTGGTAACATTTTTATTTAAGCTGCGACATATTCTTTGAAGCTTCCCGTGAATGATTATAAAATATTGTTTTCTTAGGCAGCAAGATATTTTAACTCAAAGCACAGAAATTGTTAAAATGACCAAAATGAAGCCAATGTGGTCATAGCAAATACTACTCGCTAATTTGATAAACCAAGAACACATTTATAACCTCGACCGTAGACGTTTATCGTATTTAGTCCACTCGCTCCATTACAACGTCAAAATCCTAATTCAAAGATATACTAGAAAAATTAGCTGACAATCAAAAAGATGTAAAAATATGTCAGCCTCAAAAATTGTGCATCCCTTTACGGCTTGCGCTTCGGCAGGTCTTGCTACGATCGACACTAAAAAGAGACATCAGCAACCACATCCTAAGTATAACTTGGGAATCGTTAATACCTCTACACTTTAATCATAATAATAAGTTTGTCAACGGCGAAAAGACGAGAAAAACGAAAATGAATATGAAAGTATTTTAGCATTCTAACAGTAACCCTAGACGATCAAATGAAGCTGGGCTCTCCGAATAGGGGATGGCAGGAGGAGGCTGGAATTTTTCGGTTCCCCCTCGTTCAAAACAGGTGCCTCCCGGTTCATGCGCCCTGGCAAAATTTTGGGCTCCCTCGGTTCATTGCTTCTTGGCAAATTTTTTGTTTCCAATCGGCCGTAAAAGACACATAAAATTTTCTCAAAATTTGTACTAAATCCCGTTATGAAGCCAAAAATTTCGCAAATTTTCTCAAAATTTGCTTCATAATAGCTTTTTCTCTTCATCAAAAGGGTTTTGACAGTGTTTCGGACACAATTTTTAACCGCTTTTTTCTTGGCAAAATACCCCCTGGCAAAATCGGGCGCCCCCGGTTCGGAACCAGGGACCCAAGATTCATGCCCCCTCGCAAAATTCTCAGCGTATAGAGAGCCCAATGAAGTACCCTTCGTTTTCTTTGCCAAAGGCAAATGCACATGCAGCAAAATTAACTAAAGCAACGTTACGTCGAACCACCGTAAAATTTCTTCCCAAATGGTCATAGGAAAACATATCTGTACGAATGTCTTCTCGGTATCCTCAAATCAAGGGTTTCTGGCTTGTGCCCCAGTAAAATTTACCAACCGCATGTAATGTCAAGATATTCGGATATCCCGGCGCCACAGTTATCAGGATGCCATAACTCCGCCCACCACTATACATAACTTGTCAGCTAGCATGTATGCATATACTTCGGTATAAAAGCCAACGTGGGACTTCTCCAAATATAAAGTGAAGCGTTGTCCGACAGTCTCAGTCTCAATCCACAGCTATTCGGTTAAGGCATCAGAAAAATATTTTGCATTTACACAGCGCAACGAAAACTGAAAGTTAAAAAAACAAATTTTCTAAATAAAATCCCAAACATTTACGAAGAAAAACTGAAGAAAAGTACATTGTTATGTATTTTTGAAACCAATGTTTAAGCATAACAAGCAGGAAGCTTGTTGATATCAGCTTTGTATTAAACAAAAATGCTTGGTGTCACCATCTCTGTTAACCAATCGAAACAAGGTAATAAATGCAACCTATTACTTCAACGCCAAGAAAATATTGAGGCATTAAACAATAATCTATTTTTGAAAGATGACCTGATCGATTATAAAATTTCTATTAATCCCGTTTGCCGCCTTCAGTAAGTTATTCAAGCAACCAGTTGCAAGTCCGATAAGCACATCCCATCGGCCGTGGTAATTTGCTTTCCGGGCTAGTCCTTGAACCTGAAGTAAAAACCGAACCTGTGATTTATGCAGTACATGGTATCAAATGATGTAGAAGTATGTTTGAAGCTTTAGATTGTCAGTGTAAAGGACAAAACAAAAATTTTCCTTTTGATATACCCGATTGGTTAACAAAACATCATCTCCACACATCTACGGCATCTGATAAAAATTTTAATTTCAAATAAAACTGCGGAAAAAGTAGCAAACGAGGCAAACTGTAATAAAACTGTCTTCTGTTTCAATATCGAGATACAAAAATACGAAAGCTGCCACTATTTAACATTTGAGCAGTGATGAAAATGGTCAGTCGGTAAGTATGTTTTCGAGAGCATAAAGATAAGTTTGAAGTTTTACGCTGTCATAGTAAATAAGGAGGAAAATAAAAGCCTTTAATAGGTTGATTGATGCATGCTTAAGCTTTAAAATTACCCTACAATAATTGAGCTTTCCTAATTTATCTCACAACAGCAAAATCCTTAGAACACCTTTTTTAGTTTTGACTTCCATGCGGCTAGCCGGCCAACTCCGCTCAGAGGCCAAGTGAGAGACCCAGAGTCTTAAAAACTGTATATCATAATTTAATATTACCAATTTAAATCAAAATTCGTGAAAACCTTATGAAGACAACTGGGAACAAAGCGATGATGATACGTTTGCGTGTTTATGCGTTTAAAGAAATTTCCGCGCATGTGCATGGGCAGCTAATTCCGTCTGTGACTGTCCAACTGCATGTACATACAGTACCCGCCAAAACTGATTGTCGCTCGTTTGAGACTCGCTCGAAATACATTTTTGTTCTTGAAATAGAATTTACTATTAATTAAAATAGTTTCGAAATCTCGAGCGAGCCACTCGCTCGAGGCTCGCTCGAAATGCGACGGTCATTTTTGGCGGGTACTGTAGTTTGTACGAATTTAATCTTGAATATAATACGACAAAAAAGCTAATATTATGCTGGCTTTCCCACGGCGGGCTAAGGTATTTGGACTTCCCCCCAGATGCCCCGCAGTTTAGACCCCCAGATATTTTCCTGCTCGACTAAATAGGAGACTCTAGTTCGGTTCCTCCACGAAATTTAGAGGATGTTTGGGAAAGCCAGCTATGTAGCAACAGAAAAGCAATAAATACGACATAGATGAACATGCAGTTGACGTCGATTCTCCAATATCAGGTCGTTGTATGTCAGTGTGCTGGTTCTCGTTGCTGGTAAAATACAATAATTGTATTGATACTTTTAACACCTATGGAGCGGATTGGTAAATGTTATAATTTCGCTATTATCTCATTCCAATAACACTTTATGACCCAAAGGCCCAGTACACCACATTTCCAATCATCAGACAATTTGGAATAGTGGACCAAACGTTGGTAAGCAAACGTAATGATTTAACGCTGCAACAAAAATTAAGTTTCAGTTTCGAAATCTCATATTTTTAACAGAAACGATCTACTTTTTACAAATCCATGTTGGTAAAAATATTATCGCCATATATTTAGTCCAATGTGGCGCATGAGGCGTCATATACCCGCTGTGACAAAGTTGGCCATTTACGCACAAACTCACTTTCATTTGATCGAGAATACTGTTCGTCCCGAGAATGTTCCACCGATTTTGCGGCTCTGCAGTGGTAATTTTTTCACACCAAGTCGTTTTACCACAAGCCGGTAGCCCGACCATCATTATTACCTAAAATCAGTGATGAGAAGTGAAAAAAATTATGAGTGTCAATATTTCTAGTTTTCATAATTCATTTATAGATATTTTTAACTACTATTAATTTCAAAGTGTTCTATACGCCCTGGTGGTTGCTTGGCAAATGTCGTGCTAAACTAAACCTACTAAAAGCCACACATAGTGTCCTATTTGTTTGTAGCTATTACAAAAAGTCAAAAACGGTTAAAACGTACAAAACTTAAACCATAATAAATAGAGATTTATGTGTAAGAAATATGTCTTGGAATCAACCTCTTCTAATCCAGGGAGCTAGGAATGCGGACTTAAAGTAAACAACAATTTAGTGATAGCAAGAATATCTAGAAGAACTAAAATTCTAACCGGGGCAATCCACCCTAAAATATGACGGCGAATAATGTATGCGCCGCATGTGCACATGCTAATTGTTTTATGTGTGGAATAACTTATTTAAAAATTAGAGCTACATCTTGGTGGAAACGTATAGCACTTACCGTACAATCTCGCTTCGTCTTTGGCGCTTCTGCTCCACGGACCCGCTCAGAAAGCGGCACGGTATTGATGTACGAATAGCCTTGTGGTAGGCGAAACCACGGTTCCTATGAAGAAAAATATATCTAGAACTAGGGACTTGTCTCATGGCCAAGAAAATGAATTTTGAGTGTATATAAAATTTAGGAAAATACATTTCGTTAAAGTCGAAGACCCAAAACATAACTCAAATAGTAGAGCACCACATATAGCAATATATAGCTTCGTTCTCTGAACAAAATGAGAACAATCGTAGCCGAATCGCTCCAGTGGGTGAGGAGATATGTGCAATTTGGTATTTTCGGGGTCCCAAAGCCCATGTATAAACCGTCTTTACCCAACCCTGCTCGACAGGTACAGTCAATAGCAACGCAGCGTATATAGCTATATATAGGACTCTGCTGTGTGAATAAAATGAGTCCAATCTTAGCTGAATCGCCCCGGCGGCTAAGAAGATATGACCAATTTAGTGTTTTCGGGGGTCCCAAGGACCCATAACCCAACCCTTCTCGACAGGCGAGGTCAATAACAACGCAGCGTTTACAGCTATATAGAGCTTTGCTTTCTGAACAAAATAAGCCAAATCTTAGCCGAATCGCTCTAGCGGCTAAGGAAATATGGCCAATTTAGTGTTTTCGGCGGTCCCAAGGGTCCATTTTAAAACCCATTTTGACCCAAGCCTGGAGCGTAGGTAGCCTCGTCAACAACGACACATGGCTTTATGGAGGTAAACTTTCTGAACAATATCTGCCCAAACGAGGGCAGATCACACCTTTTGGTTGTCGAGATATGACTCATAACGTGTTTTGGTGAGATGGCAAGGGATCCTACCTGGGCCCTTTCGGACCCCCTTTTGAAGGTAAAGAGTTGGAATCGGTTTTTGCGTTCAACTAAAGGGCACAAATACAGATTTCAAGCTTTTGAATGAGGTATCGCGCGACCTGATCTGCCTATCAGAAGTTGAGTTATGCATGTCACACAAAAAAACCCACAAACAGACGCTGCCCAGTTTCATACTCCTGGCTAGTAAGAATTCTTCGCTTCGCTCGTTTCACTCACTCACTCACTCAGAATTCAATAACCCAGGATACGTTTGTTTTAAGACGAAATTAAAAGCACAATACCGTAAACCGTGCGTTAAAACCTGTTCTGTTATGTCATGACCAAAACTACGGATGTCGAGAAAGCAACAACACGTTTTATCATAAAAGCGGGAAATCAACAATACGTTTTATCACAGGCATCATAGGAGAAAAGATAAAACGAAAACTAGCTGCAATTTCTAAAGCCTCAGGTGCATAGAAGAAGCATCTATCTCTATAATCACAGCTTATAACGGTAGATTCTATGTCTTTTACACATGAATTGCAGCAAAACTTCAAGCAATGTCTAAGTACACTGACTGAATGAAAGTTGCAAATAAAATAAGTTATACGAAACAAAATCACGGCGAGTGAGCGGTACTCGAGCTAATCAGAGTAACACGTGAACATAATCGATAGCTACAACGGTTTTATAGGAATTCCTCGGGTGAGGCTAACTCCAATCATGATAGCGTACTTGAAGTTACGATCAAACGACTTATCTAATTTTGATAAACGATTGGATGGTATTCGTTAAGGTGACAAAATACATTAAATCCGACCATAAAGTTGTTTACTGCGCAATTTTGTTGGAACGGTCATGTAGGGTTACAGAATTCTGAACAAAAGCTTCGTCTGTGCTGCATTGGACAGATAACTAACCATAAGAAATATACTTTATTATGAACAATCGAGTCCCCCAAATCAAGCCTAGTTTATTACCAACCCTTATAACAACATCAGGCACTGTTATCCGATTTCAATCAGTCACAAAATTTCTGTACTTTAACCATTACTATCACCCAATTGTAATGGGTAACTATCAGGGAACAATCGGGACCGAAATTTGCTGGATCCGGAACAGTCTAATTAAACAGGATCCGGAAACAGAACTTGGCCTATCTAACCAGAAAAATCTATTATATTGTAAAAGAAATGAAGGAATAAATGAATGTGTTGGTTTAAAATATGTTTAAAGCTGCAAGTAATTTTTTTATTGCCAAGATGCCGTATTGTCGGTTTGTTGGTCCGCCATAAAATATCTTCCACTATACAGCCTTGCGTAAATTGTGTCAATGAATATGCTTGCAACGCATGGAGCGTAGACTAGACAATAATTTACATTTGCCTACCACTGTTTTGAACTTACATACGGTTATTACATGTTATTTCACAGGAAACTTAAAAAATAATTGAAATAATAGACATAATTTTCTGAACGGAATATTAAATACAAATGAGACAAATTGAAACCACCTGAACCTAAAGCGGGGAAACGTCTGCTGTGGCCTACCAAACACAATCTTTCGCTACCGTTTTATATCCATCGCTAGATCCTTGATAATATTGATCATGTTGTTGTGCCACTTCACACATCTGTAGATGGTTTGTTTCCAAGAAGGCTTGCAATAGGGCTGTCCCATATACATTTCGGAGAATTTCTTGTGCAATGCCAGGTGTTGGGCACAAGGTTTATCCATATGAAGTTACATTAGCGATCAGCGGGCATGCATGGCACATGGCGAAGCTACCGCAGACGTAGGGTGCGAATGGCCTTATCAATTTTTTGGTCGCCATCAGCAGGTGGTCCTAATGACACTACAAGAATGGTACGAAGGGAATAGATGTGGAACGTCTCTAATATTTGGATATCAGCTTTTGTGATTGTCTAAGTTTCCGATGCGTACAATAAGACGGATGATATAGAACAGTTAAAAATCTTCATTTTTAAGTCGTAGACAGAGGACTGCGGCAGAATAAGTCCTTATTTTGCATGTTGAATGCTGTTGCGTTTTTAGAAATGTGTTGTTCAATCTCGTCAGAAGCGAATACTTACAGCGGAGCCCCGGTACGTAAAGAATCCATCTACGTCAATGTTTTAACCATTAACCTATTGGTTCGGCTGCGTTTGAACATGAAAACCAATGAAACGGGCAACCAACAGGTTAACATAGGTTTTGTTAACATATGGACATAATTCCTACACGGTCAAAATAATAAAATTCCTTCTAAAAATATTTGTCCTACTTTAAACTATTCATGGCAGTTTGCTGAGTTAATATTTTCTTTTATTTAATTGTATTGGAAGCTGATCACTATGTATGTATAACGTATGTTTGAAGCACAACAAGAGCAAAAATGTGTAAAGTTTTAAACAAATTTTTAAACCGAGATTCCACTTCCGATATGGTTTTGCTTTTGCCGGAACCGCCATTGGAACAAACGGTGACCAGAATTCCGGTGACTCCCTGGTAATCATGCAACAGTAAGGATTTCATACGCAATTTGCTGCATGAGCCAACGTATGAGCAAGGTGCTGTCGTAGGTTGTCATGTAAGAGTACGACTTAGGCAATTTTCATAATCCGTGTAGCTACAGTACTAGCCATAAATGAGTGCCAAGCTTTCCGAACGAACGAGCATCGAATAGAAACCGAACAAATTTATTTATTCTCAAACAACACTCAAACACTTTTCGTACAAACCTCGAACAAATTTAAAATAGCGCGCCGAGATATCAAACGCGTCTCGAACAAAGTTCGAGCACATTTCGATCAAAATTTTGAATTTATCGACGAGCGAACATCGAATGAACAGCACTTATATCTGGCGAGTACTCTAAGGGAAGCCCGCAGAGCATGCAAAACGACTAGTGGATAGCCTTTCATTTAAAAACAATTCGCAAAATCCTATCCATCATTAATAATGTTCACAAACGGACAACAACACACACGTTTAATGCCTACACCACACAGCACCACTTCACTGGTCGTGCTAAAAAATCTGCATAATTCTGAGATCATATAGAGCTGCATGTACACCTCAACCGATCAAAATTTCAGTAGATCTATTGTTTAGAAGAAGCATAACAAACTAATCAAGCGTACCTGTTGACCAAAATTCACCACAAATTTGCAATTTTTCGTTAAAATATGAGGAAACAACGGTGGGTAGTCACGCGACCGCGGATCTGTGGCCTGGATTCGAAACGCCATACCCATGTCTTGACCGTTTTTTGTAAAACGAATCTCACCCTGATCGTAATTCTGCAAAAAATTCTAATCATGAATACATGAGCAAGAAATTCGTTTCTATTTGACGTTATTTATTTAAAAGCATACAAGAGACATTTTTGTACTGTCTTTAACAAAAGAATGTAAACATCGCATATTATCAGCACTCCAACAAAGTTAAAAGCCAAATGCGAACCTACTAATGTTAAGACATTAAGTAAATAGCAATCAGCATAAAAAGTAGCTGTTTTGCTCAGAAAATGAATTCAATTTATTTTAAGATAGAATCAACAAACACTAAAATCATTCGCCCTTTTCGACATAGTACCAGGGGCAGAAGCATTCTAACTTTTGACGTATTACTGCCACAGAGATATTACCTAGTTAAGTAGAATAACAGTGTGTGTTTTACATGAGCTCGATTAATAGTAATGGCTTCCCAGATCGTTAGTAACGCATTTTAATATAAACGAAATAACGACGAATAAAACGAAATCCACATGATATCCTGGCCAGTAAATACCTATATCAAATACTGCAGCTACTAGCGATGTGTTCAAACAATCCGATTTTCAGCTCAAAATCTCAACCGACTATGCTCAACATCTAAGCCTAAACAAATCTTTTGGCTATGTTTTTGCCTTTTGCGATAATCTCAACGTTTGAAAAATTGGTTTCTTTTCTTGAACTGCTTATAACTGCAATATTCACACACGGCCATAAGACATTTTGTTTACAAATCGGTATTTCTCCCAAACAAAAATTCGAACTCACAACCAAACAGCCGATAACATCGCCAGCGCTATATTTCTGACCGTAGTTTGAAAATTTATTGTTACATGACGACTTAGCGGTACCACCGTAACCGTACGAATTCGGTCCCTCGCCTGAAAAAGCAAAACAAAATCAAATCCTTAAATAAATCTTAACCACTAATTAAATAATAATTAAAAAGATCAGTAATGTAGTTGTATTAAATTTGAGACAGTACCTGCGATACAACACATTGTATTGAAAGAAACGTTAAGATAGAAAAGACACGAAGACATTAGCACGACAATTACAAGCAAAATATAAAAAAATTCAGAAATCCAGCAATATAGTGACGCGTTATCGTGATACTACACATTTTGCTTAGCTGAACGCCATTTGGAAACTAAGGTATTCGCCAGAAATAGATGTGGTTTTTCATGCGAGCATGTTTTATATTTACAACAAAATAATACATAATTTTCAACCGTATATCAACAGGATTGTATGTTTATGCCAGAGTGTAGCTTGTTTTGATCAGAACGTAGTGGAAATTGTGTGTTGCAGGGGTATGAGTTTTTAAATTCCGTCTGTGTGTGTGATCGATAATAAATCGGGAAGGACTTAACCGATTTTCATGATCTTGGGCTCATTCGAATTAGCATAGTCGATTTATTGTGTACATTACCGAGCGTTGTTAGTTTGAGTTCTGGTTCCGGGGTCAGATGTAAAAAAGGGATTCTTTTACTCATTTTAGTACCCTTCACGGAAACAATGTTATCTTTATCTTAACTTTTGACTTTTTTCTCCAAATAGTTTTAAGTCACAGTAAAATGATAAATGCCGATGCCTCTTTTTGTATTTTTCGATTAAGGTTCCAGTTTTGGAGTTATGGGGTTTGAGGTATGGCACCGTCGTGGTTCCTCGACCCAAAATTAGAAAATTTGTGCTAACGTCCTGCACGGCTGAAAAGAAAATGGGAAACTATTTGCCAATTTTGGCTTTACTCTGCGACCCATGCCTCCATGGGTATGGCTTCCCCTTGGTACGGGGTCAGAGGGCAAAATAAGCGTTTTTACCCAGCTTTAGTACCTTTCACGAAAGCAAAGTTATTTTTATCTAGACATTTGATTTTTTCTCTGTATGGTTTTATTTCAGAGTAAAATGATAAATGCCGATTTCCCTTTTTTAGTTTTTCGATTAAGGTTCCGGTTTTGGAGTTATGAGGTTTCAGGCATGGCACTCTCATGGTTCCTCGACCCAAAATTAGAAATTTGTTCTGACGTCCTGTGCGGCTAAAAAGTCTCACCTGGTGGATTTCGGGCATCGGGAACTCATTGCCGGTGTTGGTTTTATTCTGCGACCCATGGTTCCATGAATACGGGGGTATGGCGCCCCCTTGGTTCGGGGTTAGAGGTCAAAATGAGGATTTTACCCCATATTAGTACTTGTTACGGAAGCAATGTTATTCTTGTCTTAACTTTCGATTTTTTCTCTGGTTGGTTTTATTTCATGGTAAAATGATGAATGCCTCTTTTTTGTTTGTCGATTAAGGTTCCGGTTCTGGAGTTATGGGGTTTGAGGTATGGCACCCTTGTAGTACATGGACCCAAAATTCGAAAATTTGTTCTGACGTGCTTGGTGACTGAAAAGCCTCAAATGAGGATTTTGGGCATGGGAAACTCATTGCCGGTGTTGGTTTTGCTATACGATGCGAGATTTCATGGATACTGGAGTATGGCGCCCCGAGAGATTCGTGATTATAAGGCCAAATGAGGGTTTTTATCTTCATTTTAGTATTCCCTTCACGAAGCAATGTTCTAATTACCTTAACTAGGCAATTTTCTCTGGTTTGTTTTACTTCACAGCAAAATGACGATTGCCGATGCCCCTTTTTCGTTTTTCCATTAAGACTCCGATTCATGGGGTTTGAGGTAAGGCCATCCTCGTGGTTCGTCCTCAAGACCCAAAATTCGAAAATTTGTTCTGACGTCCTGGACGGCTGAAAATTTTTCTTTGGAGGATTTTGAGGCACTAAAAATACTCATTACCCGTGTGGATCTTTGCTCTGCGATCCCATGGGTACGGGGTTATGGCGCCCTATTTCGACACGAAATTCCCCAATTTTATTGTGACGTCCTTGGAGGTTGATAGCTTACAGTTTGGTAGGTTGATTATTCCACAATGAGCCTCGGTATGCATCATTTAGCTTTTCATTAATTTTAATCAAAAAGTATTAAACCTTATGCTATGAGATGCTCGCATTCTATTGGCGCTAGTAAATTATTGTAACACTTTTCAAGTCGAAGTTAAATACTGAGTGATAAGTATATATACGGTATTAGCCAGAAATGACCTTATTATCGCTCGTTGTTTGTTTAATAAAAACATGCCATACACAAAAACAAAAATCTCTACAGCAATACAAATACAACACAATGCAGTATATTACTCACTAAGGTCTATCCAGATTGCAGAACGTAGTGAAACATAGGTACACCTACTTCCTTTTGCATACACAGCCAATCAGCTCTTGATAGCATACGTTGATCTTGATATGCTATGTAGATAGCACACAACCACCGCATAAGTTAGAAAAAAACCAACAATGGCAATAAGTTACCCATGTGCCGAAAACACCAAAAAGTGTAAGCTATCAACCTCCCATGACGTCACAATAAAATTGGGAATTTTGTGTCCATGAACCATGGGAGCTCCGTCGGGCCGAAGCATGAAACCATGAAGTACGCAGCAAAATCCACACCGGGGCAATAATATAAATACACAAAACCCGAAAAAAACTTTTCAGCCGTCAGACCATCGAAGCAAAATTTTCGAATTTTGTGTAGAGAAGATTTCACGAGCGGTCCCATTAGTGGCAAAACCTCATGAATCGGAGCCTTAATCAGAAAAACGGAAAGGGGCATCCGGCATTCGTCATTTTGCTATGAATGAACCAACAAGAAAAAAAACGAAAGTTAAGGTAAAAAGAACATTGCTTCGTGAAGGGAATACTAAAATGTGGTAAAAACCCTCATTTTGCCTTCTAGAGCACGAACCTTGGGGTGCCATATTTTCGTAACTATGAAATCATGCAAACCAACACCAGCAATAAGTTTCCTATGCCCGGACAACCTCCCAAACTGTAAGCTATCAACCTCCAAGGACGTCACAATAAAATTGGGAATTTTGTGTCGATGAACCATGAGGGCGCCATAACCCCGTACCCATGGATCGCAGAGCAAAATCCACACGGATAATGAGTATTTATGCCCAAAACCCTCCAAGAAGAAGTTTTCAGCCGTCCAGGACGTCAGAACAAATTTTCGAATTTTGGGTCTAGGACGAACCACGAGGATGCCTTACCTGAAGCCCCATGAATCGGAGTCTTAATCAGAAAAACGAAAAAGGGGCATCGGCAATCGTCATTTTGCTGTGAAATAAAACAAACCAGAGAAAAATCCCAAGTTAAGGTAATTAGAACATTGCTTCGTGAAGGGAATACTAAAATAATAAAAACCCTTCATTTGGCCTTATAATCACGAATCTTGGGGCGCCATACTCCAGTATCCATGAAATCTCGCATCGTATAGCAAAACCAACACCGGCAATAGGGCTTCCCCCATGCCCGAAAATCCTCATTTGAGGCCCTTGAGGTCACCAAGCACGTCAGAACAAATTTTCGAATTTTGGGTCCATGTACTACAAGGGTGCCATACCTCAAACCACATAACTGCAGAACCGAAACCTTAATCGACAAACAAAAAAAGAGGCATTCATCATTTTACCGTGAAATAAAACCAACCAGAGAAAAAATAGAAGGCTTAAGACAAGAATAACATTGCTTCCGTAACAAGTACTAATATAGGGGTAAAATCCTCACTTTGACCTCTAACCCCCGAACCAAGAGGGGCGCCGTCCCCCCGTATTCATCGAACCATGGGTCGCAGAATCCAAAACCAACACCGGCAATGAGTTCCCGATGCCCGAAATCCGACGCAGGTGAAACTTTTGAGCCGCACGGGGAGCAATATC